>CAKAOI010046709.1:62835-198530 GCA_916701655.1 Sebastiscus albofasciatus
CCCCCCCCCCCCCCCCCCCCCCCCCCCCCCCCCCCCCCCCCCCCCCCCCCCCCCCCCCCCCCCCCCCCCCCCCCCCCCCCCCCCCCCCCCCAGTGCGTTGCTCAATGGCGCCTCGGCAGCACCCAGGAGGAGGCACCTCTCCGGCCAGTCCACACTTCGTACTTGGTCCCTCCGGTTCCAAAGCCAAGTCCCTACGGACTGAGCCGCTGCCGCTATCCTGCGATGACTGTGAGCGGCTGGTTCCCAAAAGCCTCCGAGAAACAATTGCTGCTACAGTTTTTAACACAGACTTGCGTACCGGCTGTATGAAAGTCTCGACGCAGACATTGACTGAGTGAGGTTTTTTTTTCTCTTAAGGTCGGCGTGTGTGATTATAGCGAATTTGTAATGTGTTTTTGTATCAAAGCATGGGTTGTTATAATCTCAAGCGTCAGCAGTCAGTAGTCGTCTTGTCATAAAGTGGCATTGGCATTTTAACCATGTTTCCAAACATGTTTAAAGTATTTACACACAACTTTAAAGTATTTACACACACGTTTAAAGTGTTTCCAAATATGTTCATAGTGTTTCCAAACATGTTTAAAGTGTTTCCAAACCATTTAAAATGTTTCCAAACTGTTAAAAGTGTTTCCAAACATGTTTATAGTCCAGACTCACTGTAAATCTGTGATCAGTTTGGAGGCCAATTACAGCCTTTTTCTCCCAGCAGACAGACTTTTCATAAAAGAAAAATCACAGGTGTTACTGATAACGCTAACGATGTCTACCTTCTACTCACTTCATTAATTTCACCTGTGGAACGTCAAAATATCTGCCTTGAAAAAGACCTCTTCTGGTCCAAAATGCAATTTAAACAGGGCTTGCAATACCAAGGCTGCCAACGCTCACACATTGACTGTGAGACTTATGCAATTTACATTTTTCAAAAGCTGTCATGCCAAACGTCCATTTTCTCACACAGTGAAAAACAAATGTATAAGTTAGAACATTGTGGTGCAGAAAGAGCCACTCGCCGCTTGGATTTTAATGCGAGTCTATTTGTACTGTTACGTTACCGATACTTGGAGTATCCATTAAGGACTAATAATGACTCGCATCACTACTGCCATCATTTATTACACATCATGTATTAAAGGAGGTTGCGCTTCAACAATGTGATGCACGGCGGAGTGCTAAACACTCTGAACAAGGCTCCGTGCTGAAACACGTAAGCGGACGTCTATTGTGATGTGAGACAATTAAACAAGTGAAATTTTAGGATTTTGTCTTCTTTGATTTTGGAATTTGGGATCTGCTACCCTATCACATTTTTATGCACATTGTAAAAGTCCTCATTTTTAAACTCTCATAAATTAAATGAATAAATGTTTACTTTCAGAAGTTTGCTGAGAATTTGGTCAAATCTAGCCGTGGCAGAAGTGCAGAGAAAGAAAGACAAATACACCAAATGGTGCGGTAAAAAAATTTTTTTTTTTTTTGCAGGTACATTTTTTTGGTGTATGTCATTTTAAAAGTTATGTACACAGAAAAAAAGTATTTCGAGCCCTGTTAAAGAAGTGTGATGTTGAAACGTGAAACCTCCAGTGCATGTACACTGAGAATGGACTCCTCAGTGAAGTAGGAGACATCCTGTGTCCAGTAGTTCAACTTTTACAATAAAGAATATTTGCAGATTTGTTGATTCAGAATTTTTCAATGAGCAAAAAGGAGTAGATGTAAAAATCAGATACAAATGAGTTTTAAATGTCTGAAGGTGAGGAAGTTGAACATGAACAAAAGAAGCATCTTACAATGCAGAAATACATCATCACTGCACTAAAAATTACAGCTGAAAAAGCTACAGATTTAAGATTTTAAATTGAATCAACGTCACTCTGAGGTCTCTACAAAATGGTTGTATATTCACTGCGTGGCCGTTGTATTGGATTGCATAACATTAACAGGTGTTCACGTTGTTGTGTCGAGCTGCTGTATATCAACACCGTCCGCTCCCCTCATCATAATGCCAAAGCGTGTATTACAGACTAATAGTCTCTGCAGGGATGTGTGATTTCAGCACCTCTGACAGCACAAGATCATTAAGAAGTCTTTGCATCAGAGGAGCGGGCAGGAAAGGTCAGCTAGAAATCAATTTATCCAATAACCTCAGACCCACAGACCGACACGGAGAGGAGTCCCAACCTGGAAATGACGAGGTGGGAAGGGCCTCTCAGCACTGCCGGTCACGCTCTGAGGCTCACTTACTGTCATTCCTGACTCAGTGGGGCAATTTAAATTTATAGTTCTTTGTTTTCAGACAACTGCGCTATCTAGTGACTGGATTTAGGGTCCAAAATAAAAGATTTTGTATTTAATGACTTTTTTTTTATATTGTTGTAGTTAAAAAAGGTGTTTACTGTAGATATGATGTCTAGCTTCAACCTCTCTCTGCTCACATCCTTCTCTTCCACTCATATCAGTGACTGAATGTCAGTGTCAGGAGACAGCTGTCACTTGGTCTGCGGTCTGTGATGAGTTTCAGTGTCGACCTGAAACCTGTCTAATTTTAGTACACCTCCGTTTGGCTGTACTACTTCTTCTTATGGTCTTCCTATTGAAGCTGAAGCCAGCATTTCCAGCCCAGTCGCACAGCAGATCATAAAATAGTCAAGGAATTTAATGTATGGACTCATATACATAGAAACAAATTTACCTTTTCTTTTCATGATGGTCAGCATAAAATCAGTTCTGATGTAATCCACGGAATTGTGAACAGGAGAGTATAAAGAGTGGCGAACACGGGAAGAGGTTGGGGTGGATGGGGGGGATCAAAAAACACCGGACTTTCACCCAGGAGACCGGCACTCGTGTCCCGCGTGAAATAATAATTAGTATACGTAAAGAGTGTTAAAATGGAACAACTATTTTTTAACTTATTATACTTTAGTTGTACAAAAGTAGTACAAAAGCTTAACTTTAAGCGTGTTTATTGTACTTTACTGTACAAAAATGGGACTATTTTAACTACACTACAAATATACTACTGCATATGCATTTCATACATGCTGTACATGTACTTGCAGTGAAATTAAAATACATTTTGAGTCCTTTACAATTGCACTTTCAGCATATTCGAAATGTACTAGTAATAGACAATTAATATATTTATTTTAGATTAATAGCCTACTCCTTCAATATACTGTGTTACACTTTGAAATATGTTACAAATATACTTGCAGAATGTAATTTATGTTATTTGAAATGTGACATTGATTTGTCACATAACTTACGTCCTTAAGTTCCATCACTTCTGGAGTTATTTTAAGCCAAACCGTGATCTCCTCCTGAACCTAACTAAGTAGTTTCATTGCCTAAACCTAACCAAATCAATGTATTTTACTCAAACTGAGTAGTTTTATTTTGAAAACACTGGAGCAGAAATTGACACGTGCGTCACGTGTTGCTGGAAAACGCACAAAAAGTACCTTGTTGAAAGTCGCGCTGAACGTCATGAAAAAAAAGGGAAATTTGTTACTTAGTCACAAAATTTAATATATTTGATTCATGTACAATTTCACAAACTGCCGTGAGACTGTGTTCGGATTTCAGAAAGGTCATGAGTCTCTCCCAATGTCCTCCCACCGGCACCAAAATTAAAGTCTCTACATTTTTTTTTAACTTATGTGGATATTTCAATTTGTATTTGTTTAATTATACTGTCAGTGAATTTTATTTCCCAGGATGAAAGTATACTGTAAATGTTGTTTCAAAGTCTATGACCTCAGTGATAGCTATGGCCCTGAATCTACGCATCAACATTGTTTCACTCTAAACAGATTGGAGTTTTTCCTTGCAAATATCTCCAAAACAAGAGCAACTGGGAGTCTCCCATGGCTAACTGGTTCCCATCAGGAGGACACCTGAACAGGGAGGGGTCGAATAGGGCCAAAGGTAACAAAGTCACACAATACAGAGCTCTGAGCCGGGTCGTCTTCCTGTTCTGTCCACGGTGGATTCATCTTCATCCAGCTGGCACCACAGAGGGAAGACTAATACCTCTCTGTTTCACAAAGAATGGAAATGAACAGATTGACTTGAATCCAAATAACCTGATTTAGGGTATCATCACCACTCTGAATGGATTACACAATGGGCTTCACTGAGCAATAAATGTAACCGGATATCTTTGTGAGGTGCTCCGTGTTAACAGTGAGTGCTCTTATCAAATCAAATTGGATTTGGTGGAACATCTGCTTCCTTTATTTTCAGCAGGAACTGTCTCATCTATAAGTGGTAAATGTGATACATAGCTTTAAGGCCTCAAGTTCTCAGCTGACCCTGCAGAGGCCCAGGTTAAAAGGTGGAATTATATGTAAGTTGATTCACATGTTCCTATATTTTGCAGATGGTGCCATCCTAAACATGTTTTGAAGCCTCTCCATACAGGTGTTTTCAGTTATTCTGGCTGATTAGACTTCTGCTCAGGTTGAAGGTGGGCCGAAGCTTTGATGGGCAAATCTTCATCCACCAATAAGAATGATAAAGGTGTAATTTGTCCCGCCCTAACAGGATCAACAAAGCAAAACAGGAGACTCAGGAAGATGTCAGTCAATTAGTCAATACACGACCACAGCTGAGGTTGAATCAGCCAGATTAACTGAAAACACATGTGTGGGTGTTCAGAGGCTTTAAAGGCCCGGAAAACACATTTTGGGTGTTTAGAATGGGCAAGGCAAGTTTATTTATGTAGCATATTTCAGCAACAAAGCGCTTTACATATAGCATCAAATGCATTGAGACGAAGTGAAAAAGAAACACATTATAAAAGGACATTTAAATACAATTTAAAAATAGTCATTACAAATCTAAGAGCATAGCAAATAAAGACAAGCTAAAATAGAATAGCACAGGTTTAAAATACCAGAACAAAAGTTTAAAAACTAGAAGCAGCGACAAACAAAAAAGTCTTTATTCTTGATTTAAAAGAAGTCGGTGTTGTAGTTGATCTGCAGTTTTCTGGGATCTTATTCCAGATATATGGTGCATTAAAAATGAAGAGTTGTGTATAGGACAAGCAGGGTGTGTTGGCATTGCTCCAAAGTTGTAGGGTATGTGAATGGAAACATGGCACCGCATCACCCAGATGTACCGATCACCAGGACGAGGAAAGCAACCTGTATATTGAGAAGACGTAAGAGTTTTATAGTCTACTGTGACCTGTTGCCTTATGGGAAAGGGTTTGTTCAGTGTTCAAACAGTGTAATACAGAAGCATTTGAAATGTTCCTTATTTTTTTATAATGAAAATAGTTTACCAAAGTTGCCATGGGCAAAATGCTACCTCAGTCCCAGCAAGAGGATCGTGTCTGTCTTTGACATTTTCACTTCTCTCTTCAAAATAAATAAAAAGAAACAGATCCTGTTTTTTTTTCCAGCTTTACTGAATTCACACCGAAGCGTGAGTCCTAAGCCGGGATATGAAGTGAACCGTGCTATAGTATATGCTTTAGTATATGCTATAGTATTAAACAGCACTTAATCTAACCACAGGTGTCTGCAAATCAACTTATTTAAAATTTGAAACCAAGTTTTCAATGGGCTTTAATGCAAAACACATTAAAACAAATTTCAGATTTCTGCCAGAAAAATGTTGCTGTTGTATAAAAATAATTATCCTGAAGCAAAACTATTTAATTAAAATGCTGCTTATTTTTCCAGCTTGAACCAGCCATAAAGAAATGTTTCACAGGTTATTATTCTTAAGCGTCTCACCAATCTATTAAATTGCGGTTCATACACATGGTTGAACGACAACCCACACTTTTGGAAAGCTTGTTATAAAATACCCAGCAATACAGGTTTTTTTCTCTGATATTTCCCTTCCTTTAGAAATTATGCATGTTCAGGCTTCATCATTTCTCAGGTGACATGTTGTTTGCCTTATAAAACCATAATTACTGGAGGGAAGTAAACCCAAGATATGAAATCGTGGCACCTCCCCAGCCAGACAGGGCAGGGCCTCATTACAGCGAATGTGAAATTTCCAACGGAGACTGAGCGAGGGGAAAAGAATGAGCTGGTGCCGTCAACGTAGGGTCTGAAAACAGTCTCTATGTTGTCAAAGGTGTCAAAGTTCACGGGCAGAGCATGAATGAACGCACCCCCCATCGCCCCGCTTCCGTCTTGTTTTTTCCTGACGTGTCCCCCCCATCTCTTTCCCTCTCTCTCCTTCTGTATCATGGAATATCACTGTGGGGCAGAAATCCCCCTCATTGACGTCTGCAGGGCTGCATAATGAGAATAAATGAGCTGGAAGTAAATATGCAGGCTGTGTGCTGTTTGCCGCTCTATACCAGTCAGCCCATAGGCTTTCACCAAAAATTAAGATGGATTGTGTTGCCAAAAGCCCATAACAATGCCGCACAGTGTTGTATTTATCTAAAGCTGAATTCAAAGGCCTTTTTCAACATGTACATTCATTCCCATTTGGAAAATCTTGTTTATATACTTTTAACCTTGTTGCTGATGTTTATTTGAAGTGAATAAGATGGTGATGATCCAATATGTTGAACCGCATCTGTAGTGTCATTTCACATAAACAAACAGTTAACATGTGTTTTTTATCACAATGGAGGAAAGGGTATTGAACCATATGTAGCTCTGGTGGTCTACTGATGTGAATCACCATCTCCTACAGCTGCTCCTCCCCCAGCCTCTTGGAGCACAGTTGGTGGCTTCATTATTATTATTATATGTAACAGGCCACACAGGCACTTTAGAGCAGTTTCTCCTAAGAGGGATTGGTATGTTAATTTCACCTCAGTACTGCTGTGAAATGTGAAATTTATTTCCTTCAATATAACAATACATTTATTTCCATCCTGCTGTCCTGTCGGCCAAAAAGAGGAGCACTTCTTAAGAACATTGTCTTGTTTCAACCCGATCTCACGGGAAGGCTTATAGCACGACATTTCCGCGTGTCATGATTACGCATTGTAGGCTTTTCACATGTCATTATACGCCACATCGTTACTGTGAAACGGTCACAAATATGTTCAGGCAACAAATCTATGGTAATGGCTGTTAAGTTAGGTTTAGGCAACAAAGCCATTTAGTTAGGTTTAGGAAAAACATCATGGTTGGGCTTGATTTAACTAGGTTAAGTATATTAAGTAAAATACATGCGTAAATAACGTAACATAAGTACAGAAAACATGTCACAAACATAGCTTAAAAAATAAACAAAATAACTCAACACTTTGGGACACAAACACGTTTCCTGGTTGAAAGCCCTGTGTTTGTTGGACCCTCCAACATGCAGTCTCACTTTTTATTCTACGTCACTAGCTCTGCGCGTAGCATATTTACGCTGATGTTTTTGCATTGCAGTCAGTACTGCATGGCGTACACATGACACGCCAAAAGCAAAAGAGTTGTTATTGCATGCAAAATGACTCACAAAATACTGCACCTTTCACACAACATTTGGTGAGACCAGCTGCCTTTCGAATATTAATGGCATAAGGGGGAAAATGCCCCTTCCTCTGATAACATACAGTAGCTGCTGCCCTCAGTTATTCTTGGTCCAAATTTCTCATAAACGGTAACTTTTAAAGGTTACAGTCTTTCCATCGAAAACAACGGCAACTCTATTCTTATTTGATGAGGCTGGCCTTGCACCACTACTGGTGAAACCACAATGGCTGCTCTACTACAGCCACCATTCATACAGTGTGTGGAGCAAACCCCCAGGAAGTGCGCCGGTCGCCGATCCAAACTTTCGTAGTGGCCAAACGGCGGTACTGCAACTTCCGTGTCAGTCACGTGATGCATTGGGCCCAAAAAGACTTTTTCCCATAGACTTACATCCGGAAAGAGACGTCTGTAACTCAGCGGATAATTTTTGTTTAAGGTGAATCAACTCCCCAGTACAAACACTCTAATAGCCCTTATTTAAAAAATTAAGTTTTTAAAGTTGTAAAACGCACTAATAGCCGAATCCAGAGTTATTTCCCTTCCTCCGTTCATGTGAATGAGACCCAGACCGAGGCTGGAGCACAAGCCGTGACGACGGCGTGACGTTTGGACCCTGTGACTGAGTCATGTGACTAAGCGGACGCTACTGCACATGTCCCGTGTGCCCAAGATTCGGGTACTTTTCCAGACGGAAGACGAGCCATTTTGGCTTCATGCGCCACTGAGCAACTTTCATAGGAGTGAACGGGGCCCCACTTCCAAAGCTGCATCCAGTTCTCTTAATACATCCATGGTGTGGGGTGGTCAGGTCTTATAACAGGGAGCTTCGGACTTAGTCCACATAAGACTTCTTTCTGAAATGATAAAATAAACACATGCAAAGTTCTAAAGGCAAAGGGATAAAAATATGAAGAGTTAATTTGTCAAAGCCATTCTTAAAATGAATAAACCAACAGCAGTTTGATTTATATTCCCCTGAGTGAACAACAAAGAAACATGATTTATGAAAATAAATAAAAACAGAGATATTTGTTTTTGCAAAAGATCTCTTCACACAGTAAACGCAACACAGGACCCCGCACTTGAAATATTCATGAATACCATCGAGGCAAAGACTTACGACATCAGATGAGTTGCTCTGTTAGACTGACTACAAACAACAACACAGCAGCTCCGGCTAAAACTCACACGCCACACGATGTAAACAAACAACGAGTTGTCAGGCTGGCAAACGCAAACCTCCTTTTGAAGAGTGTGTTATCAAATGTGTGTGTGTGCTCCAAGCTGCAAGATGTTCATCCACAGCTGCTGGTCCACAAATATTAATATAGTGCAGTTGTTAAATCAAATACGCACACAGAGAAACTGCACAGAAATAATGGTTTTCAAATGGTTAATTAGGTTAAAACATAACATTTATGTCCTGATTTATTTTCTAAGCAGACTTTGGATGTATAAAAAAACAATTCTGTATAACTATGGTCTATAATTTGAGAAGAAAAGATCTTGAATCTGTCGTGGCGTAGTATACTTATCACCCAAAGTCTTTATACACAGAAGACATTTTAACAAATGCAGGTGTAAATAATCAGATTAATGGTGGCTGAATTCCATTTAGATGCTTCAGTTTCAAGGTCCTGGTATTGTTCACGCTCTCTAGAGCGCTCAATCTCCCTAATAAACATATTGCATCATGTTTTGTTTCATAATGACAGTTTGTGTTTTTAAGTGGAGTTACATGCTGGAACTAAATCTTAGTGGACAACAGCTGAGTGCAGTGATTTTGTGCAGCTTCCTAAACTCTTGTCGTCCCATCATGCCGGTACAGAGACCTGCACAAAACATGTGCTCCGTGATCATATCTGCCAATCAACACTGTAGTCTGAGAAGGTGTACAGAAGTACTGGGCAGATGGATGCACTGTTGTTTTATCAAGAAATAGTTCCAACACGTAACCTTAATCAACAATTTGTTGTTTTTACATTTATTTTTGTGAATGAATTGAACCAACAAGATGCAACTTGTTAATAAGTCAGCTTTAGAGATGTTTGTAGGCATGTCTACTAGAACCTCTGTCTGTCTGTGGACATTTATGTCCTTCGCATATCTTGAGAACCGTTCATCAAATCTACTTGGCTGGTGTATTACAGGGGACCCAAGGATGTGCAGTGTCAAAGGTGCAATTTGGACATGCGCAACACGTTCATTATTTATAAACTGCGGACTGAGAGTCGAGCATGTCTTCTGCAGCGGGCAAACCGTGGTTCGTTGACTGCAGTTCACTTTTGTTGCTGGATAACGTTACAAATAAATTCTTCTTCACTTCCATAGAGTCAACAAGCGATGAGCGGTTCTCAATAATGCTGCAAAGGGCCAAGCAATCGGCCCCGCTCCGAACACGCTCACGCTCAGTGGCCGCACCCCGAACGGGCACTGCACTAGTCTTTTTATCTTTAGGAGGCTTACTGTTTTCCCCTGCTTCCAGTCTTCATGCTAAGCTAGGCTAAATACGTCCTGGCTGCAGCTCCACAACTAATGCACAGACATGTGAGTGGTATTAAACTTCTCATTTCACTCTCAGAAAGAAAGCACATAAGGGGGATTTCACAAAATGTTTAACTTCTATTCAAATTCTGTTCCGTAGTCCAAAACATTATTGTAGTAAAAAAGATACTGAACTGGAAAATCCACCTCTGAGTCCCTGCATAGCAGATGCCTCAGAATACAGATTGCATGGTTTGGCATATGCTCTTGCAAATATGATTTATTAATGTATCATTTTTAACCTTGTGGGCATTACAGACTGCTGAATGAAATAGTACTATTGCACAGATAAAGATCCTCCTACAGGAACCCGTCGTACAACCGATGACGGTTCTGAGCAGGTTTTTTTATTAACAGTATGCTGTAGGCTGTATGGCAGGAATACATAACTGGAGTCGACACAGACGAATCTTTTGGCTGAGCACATGCTGTACGATGATCGAGGGCAGCTGTGATTTATTGCATGAAGGCTTTCTGTTCCGACTTATAGCGGCTCGGCTCTCACCGATCCACCTGCAGCAATACAGATCAGAATAAAGCCAGAGCCTCTCCCACTTTCTACTATATGAGAATGTTCGAGCAGCATCTGTGGCTTCCCCGCGGCTCCTGTCGAGCCAGTCCCGTAGCCCCTCCCAGCATCACACAGGAAGCGCTGGAGGCAAAGCCGTAGCTTTCGATTCGTAATTAATATCAGCAGCAGGTTGGGAGAGGGCGTTTTCCTGTGGCAGATTGCTCTGTGCGTAGGCGCTCCCCCACAACCCCCCCAAGAGACAACGCATCGCTCTGCTCGTAGAGCTTCATCATATGCCTTCGTGGAATCATTTACTCTTTATGAGAGCGACAAGGAGCATCCTCTCACCCAATAAAGGCTGGGAGATACCGTGGTGTCTGGATGAAGGCAGAAGGGAGGGGGGGGGGCTCACAGTATGAAAGCTGTTTCCATAGCAATCCAAATATTGCAGCTACGAAATTTGAGCTGAGATGGGAGACTGGTGCCAAACGGCCGTCAATCATTTCACAGAGGAGGAAATGGGGAATAAGCTTCCCCTCTCTTCCTGCAGTAATATAACGGCTGGACCACTTGATGAAGACGGAGTGTTATCATTAGATCTGGGCATGTGGGATTTTTTACAAGCGTGCATGAGCTTGGTTGTCTGTTGGTTGCAGCTTTGTGTTTCGTAACCACTGGGATGAGACAATTGATTTGATTTTAGTACGGGATCCATACTCCAAATCTATTAAAATATGTATTACCTTCTATTGTTGAAAATCAGATAAATCAGCACAGGTGAAGCTGTGCGCTCCACATGAAACATTAAAAGGTGGAGTCAGCCATTCTGGAGTGAGATTGATGATATTTGAACTCAACACACAAACAAATACCCCCCTTCAGATTTACCACCTCTTTCGCTCCCACTGCCTTTCTCTTTATGGCCTTTCCCCAGTCCTGTGCACCAGCGTGAACGCCCCTCTGTTGCTGATCGGCTGGAATAGTGTTGTGTGGCTCAGTCCGAGCCACTTTGTTTGTCGGCGAAGTCGGTGAAGTTAACGTCAAGCGTCACAGGACATGAACAGCGGTCTTCTGGTTGAAAGTCTGGTGTTTGTTTTATCCATCCACCACCCCTTTCGTCTGCCCTGAACAGACTCTCACACTATTAATACTACATCACTTGCTCTGACCGTCTATTAACGGCAAAGGTGGGTTTACATTGGAATTAGTTGAAAGCCTGGTTCACATTCGGTTACTAAAGGGTGCCTCTGTGCGTTGGTTGCCAAGGGGCACTTACCAAATGGAGGTATTTGATGAGTTGGGAGTGAGAATGGGTTGCTTATAGAGCCAAGGCTGTGTATGAACACCAGATTTATTTTCAGCACACACACAGGGCAGACCGTGAAAAGATATTTGCTAAATTTGTCAAAAAGTGTATTGGATTAGAATCGCTGACTGCACCTTTTAACACAATTTAGCCACCAAAGCTAAGAGCTGTGTTTCCTGTCTGAGTTTCACATGTGTAGCAGCTTATCTTTATACACAAGACTTGAAAAGGCAACTGAGCATGTTGCGTAGTGAAAGAAATGGAGCACTACAGCAAGAAAAGATGGGTCAGAGTCACCGCGCTGCTCTTGTGAAAGAATTTACCATTAGATAATTAAATTTCTCTGTGGTTGGATGCAACACAATGACTGTGTGATCATGCAAATAATTGCCTTTCCGCTTGTACTCGGGCAGATAGGTCGACAGGCTTGGTCATATCAGATCTCTGGGAACACAAGCGGGAGCTCAAATTTTTACACGGCGATGTTTGTATATTAATTCATGATTGTTTTCTGGATAAACATCATCAGGTTTCTGATAAGGAAGATGTCGCACAGCAGCTGTAGTACAACAGGAAAACATGTCTCCTGCTCTGACCGGCCCTGCAGGCTGTGTGAGCTGTACAAGATGAGATTTGAAGGTGTGAACGATGCAACGGTGTTGCACTTAGTTTTGCAGCTGCACACCGCTCTCAGGGGAGGTGCATAAGCAGGTAATAGAATCTGGCCCACGGGATAACAGGGGTGTTATTTTGTCCGTTTCAATTAAATGTCTTCGGGAGCCATCCGAGGGGACGATTGCATGTTTGGAAGAGGGGCAAAACGCTGCCCACAGGGGAGCGGTGGGGGGGAGGGTTGGTAATAACCTGCAAAACGACTGCAAAGGAGTCTACCAACAAATCAATAACTTTAGATCCAGAACCCCATCTAATCAAGACTTAAACCCTCGAGCAAATTAAAAAGAAACAATGGAAATCGATAGAAATAATCCGTCACATTTGCTTCAGTGTCTTCACACTTTTCCTTTAATATCTGGAGAATTAGTCAGAGTGAAAATTCACACACTCTCTTATCATCTGCTAAAGTAATGAAAAAGACTGTAATCACAAAGAGCTGCCTGTATGGTAGGTGAAGATATTTGCATAACATATTGCACATTATGATCACTGAGTTGTCATGACATTATTAAGTGTGACAAGTGACATTTTCAGCCAAAATAATAATATTAGAAATTAGAAGACAGTGCTGCCTCACCTTTTCTGGATTATGACCCCGTTTTTAGGTCCCAGAATTCCCCAAAAACCCCAGCTAAAGGGTTGTCACGTGAATTTAAGAATGACATGTTTTGTATTGTATAAGAGCATGGAGGGAGGTCCATATAATATATACTGTATATAGTGGTGCTATATGGTAAACCAATTTAACAGTCAGTTTACTAGTCGTAGGGAGTGCTACTCAGTTTGTAAAAAAAAAAAAATATCCATTTTAAGCAATTATTTGTTGCTAGTTTCAGTCCAGTTTTAGTCAACAAAAACTAAAGACATTTTAGTTTAGTTTTCACCAGCAAAATGTTGCATTGCAGTTTTAATTTTTCTGTCTTCCATTCACTCCTGAGACTACAACTGTTGCCATCTTCGATATATGCTGCAGTTAATATGGTTACAAGTGTTGTTTTGTTCACCAGTTTACCAGTAGTCACTCAAGAACTGGATCCATTCACTAGTTCACTGAGAAAGGCCTGCTGTTCAGTTAGCTTGAGACAAACGGCTAACTAACAGGGACTGCCCATTGTTCCAACGGCCCATTACTCTAAACCCCCAAAACATGTCTCATTTGACCGAAAGCCCATTTGTTGACAGCCCGTTTTTCCAAAAACAAATGGCCATTGTTTCAAAAGCCCATTGGTCCAAAAATACACACTATCCCTGCAACGAACAGAAGCACATGGCTGGTTATAATGCAGAATGACGTCATCTGACCTTCCCAATTTTTTTTTTCCTACCACCAAAGGCATGACCCGCCACTCTGCCGTTTATTATTAGCTGCCTTTGTTGGTTGGATTGGTTGGTTAGGTTTACGCATGAGGAGTGCGATTAGTTATGTTTAGGGGAAGAATGTCTGGGTAAGCCAACCAGAGGCAGAGAAGGGCAGGTCATGCCTTCGCCATGGTAGGAAAAAAAAAAATCTTTACAAATGGGACAAACGGGCTTTCGGTCCAAAGGGATTCAATCGGACTATTTAGGTTTCGGAATAATGGGCCGTTGGAATGATGGTATGGCACATAACTAACAGCATCAAGGGGAGATTTAGATGGTTGACAACCTACATTTATCCTGCACTCAGTCCTTCCTAAAATGCTGAGTTCAAGGCTTCAAAACCATAGTCCACAAACCAATGGGTAACGTCACAGTGACTACGTCCACTTCTTATATACAGTCTAGAGTTGCTATATGGCAAATGTAGGATCCAACATTTTTGGAGCTTGACTCATACCAGGAACTAAATGTCAGGATATCTTGACCTTTCCTGCATCAATTATGAAATTTTGTTTTAGCTTGTCAATCCTCCAACTATATGGAAGTGCAATATTAAGTTGTTGAAGTACCCGTTTAAATAAAAAAAATATATACACATAGGAGTCTTTGAAATCTACAAACACAGCCACTTATATCTTTTGACCTTACATGTGTTCCTGACACCAGGGTGGAAAAACTCCTGCATGAAATATAATATGTATTTCACTTTAAAATACAGGTTCACGCTGATGTAAACATGAGTAGAGGAAGTCAAGTGTAGCAAACCACACAAAAAACAAATCAAGAGTTTGTTTAGAGGAACTATCGTCTGCGGCGTGTTCTCGTGAAATTTACAGCGTGTTCCTGCGACGCTTGTTTCCTGTGTCGCCCGAGCAGGACGAGACATCCTGGATCTTGTTACCCGTCTGATGTGGACACATAATCTGATCTATGGGGGGGTCAGCGTGTCAGCGAGGGAGAGGGATTCACAGAGGCACCGTCAGGAGGCCGGCAACAGTGATTCAGGACTGGTTGATGTCACTTTGACAGAGAACAGAGAGGGCCATGTTGGTGTCAGCGGGGAGCCAGACACTCCGACAAACCCTGCTCCTCCTCCCGCTCTCTCCGCCGCAACCTCTCTTTTAATGACCTCACCTCACAGCCTCCTCCTTTCACAATCCTGCCTTGTACATCTGAGTCATTAATACTCATGCTCCTAACAGATAGGATCTGTGTAATCATGTGTTGCATTGATTAAACCTCATTATTCCTCTAATAACATTAGTTGTTAATAGTTTGGAATGAGTGCGGAGTTGAAATGTAATCATCAATGGGTTACTCAGAGAACAAAAGAGAACAGAGTGAATGGAGGCTTTAAAAAAAAAAAAAACTTTTCTTCTTGTCTTGCTATACGAAAGAGGTGGCTGGTTTAGTTGCCATGGAGATATGGGGCTACGTGGAATTCAGGAAGTCAATTAGCAATCTGGCTGCATCTCATTAAATGTTGTGTGGCAGCGGTGAGTTTGGGATTTATTTTTATCAGGGGGGAATTACTCTTCTAAGCATTCATGGATGTCTCATCCTCACGGTTTGCTTCAGCGAGCAGTGGTCAGTTAACAATCCGTGCATCTGTGACCCGTCACCAGGGTGAAGGTTGACGACTCGGGCCTCCATTTAAACGCTCTAACGTGGCTATTGTAGATCTCAAATGAGGTATAATCTGGACGGACCACATGTTTGTCTCCGCTCCCTTTTTACTGGGGACCGTCACAAAAGGGCTGTGCTGATAAATCTGCCTGTGCAACAAAGTCCTCAAAAGACACACACGATTATGCCCTGATTTGCATGAGCCTCCAAAAAAACACTCCCAAGAAGTTCTTTTCTGTCTCTATTGTGTCTCTGAGGATCAAGGGTGGAGCATGAGCAGCGAGAACACCACCCAAACAACTCCCAGATGCACCGAAGAGCAGCGTCTGATATTTGCAATATGAATTCCAAACAGCATCACACACCTCCGCTAATGAAAAGCAATATGGATTCACCAAAGGCAGTGAGGAGCTTATCATGAGCACAGGATGTATCGCAGCACATATCAGGTCACAAGTGTGCGGGAAAAATGCTAATGCATTCTCCGTCCATTATCACCGCCTTGACCAGTTTCATTGTAGGACCTGATGAATCCACCAGTCCATTCAGCGATTCATTTACGTGCAGCGGCGAAGGGCTTCCTGTCATTGTGTGTGACAGGCAGATGACATCAGCGTGCCCTCGGGCAGCACCGGGGATGCGGCATCTCTTCGTCTTGCCTAGCAAAATAAAGGAGGACTTTGATGGTATCATCTCGGAAGACGTAGCCCCCCCCACACTGTCACTGTCACACGACAGGAGACTTCCATTTCCCAGTAATTGAGTTTCTGTCTCGCCTCTTTGTGTTCAGATGAAGATCTGATGAAGTCCCTCCTCCACAAAACCTCACCCCCCCACACCTTCTCCATATAGACTACCACCTCCCCCCCACCCCTAAACGTGTTTGTGTCTACTTATTTCCCACTTCAGTACACATAATGAATATTTATTACAAAACTTAGTAGTGAGAACGCTTTATTATATATATTGCAGTGCTGGTTGGAGTGTTTCTCCAATAAAAGCACGTCAATATTGGATAATTAATTCAGAGCATGTTTATTTCACTTAACAATGTTTCCATCAGTCAAAAGTACAGTTTTTATTTTCAGTGTATGTCGATGCTGCTGAAGTGAAGAGACAGTGCTACTGTAGGTAGGTAGCAGCCTTGTTAAAGGAAGAGTGTGTCGCATTCAGGGGGATCTATTGGCAGAAATGGAATATAATATTAATATGTATATTTTCTTTAGTGTTTAATCACCTGAAAATGAAAATTGTGTCTCGTTACCTTAGAACGAGCCGTTTATATCTACATACGGAGTGGGTCCTCTTCACGCTTGGCACACTGGAGAAGTTTCACTTGGTTTCAATCTGAAACCTCACCGCTAGATGCCACCAAATCCTATACACTGCACCTTTAATGCCAAGTTCACACCACACAACTAACCCTGATTAACCCTGATTTTCCGCTCCCCGACAGTTTTTAGAGCTCCCTGACAAAAGCCCTAGATCAGACGCAAATCGGTGTGAGACCTACCGACGCTCGGCGACGCCTCACAGACGCAGTCCAGATATCTAGCATACTAAATATCTGGACCTGTCGGGGACTCCAGGTCACGAGCTACAGCCAATGAGAGCGCGAGACACGGGTTGAGGGGAAACTTGGGGGAGGAGGGGTCGCCTGTAATAACAGGAACTTACTGTATGTGTTGCATTTGCAACACGGAGCAAAGTTATTGTTGCACCGAGAGGAATAAATAGTAAAAAATAGAGTGTAAACGGGTGGAAACAGGCTATTTTGTGAACACGCGCCAACAACAACATCAGCTTTGTGTCTCGCGTGGGGTATCACGTCATTTATCATGTATTTCTCGTGTGTGTTTTTCTGACAAAACATAGCATGGAGACCTCATCAGGGATTCCTCCTGGTGAAAGATCTTGTAGTGTGTGACCTTCTGTCTCCGGTCAGTCAAGCAGTGTGAAAACCACGATGACTTAAAGAGTACCGATTACAAGACAGCAAGTTGTGTAGTGTGAACACTACTGAGATCTGACGACTCTGAAAGTCTTGCAGTGTCAACTTGGCTTAAATTAAATAAAGGTAGAGGTTTGTTTTCTGTGTTTACTTACTACTTGCAGCAGCAACTACTTGGCTGATTCAGAATTACTTTGGCATTGTTGTTCTATGTATAAGAGAGGAAGAAACTGGCTAAATTTGACAGGTGAGGGGGCGTTGACATCACTGTCATGAAAAGTGATATGAAATAAAACGTGACGAAGTGTCACTGTGAAAAAATACCATTATGAAATACAAATATTTGAAAAAGGGCTTTGTGAAGTAAAAAAAAGTCTTTAATCAAAACTCAACTCCAATAAAACTGTTAATAACGAGGCAAATTCTTCCACAAGTTGTTCGTTTATTTCTATTTTTTTCCACAATTTATTCATGTAAGAATGTATTTCAGACTTTGGCGCTCCACAGCTGTGGGCTTCAAGTCATTTTCAAAACAGAAAAAAAAGAATTTCCATTCCTTGCTCTCGTTCAATCATTCTGGTGCTTTTTTTCACTTTGACATGTCCTCCAGCGTGTTGAATAGTTGATTGGCTGCCCTTACAAGTAGCGGGCTCTGATAAGTAGATTTGTATTCGCCCTGTGCTAATAATTTGTGTCACGGTGTGACCTTGCATCAGTGGCAAGATCAGCGATGTGCACGGGGATTAATGCTCAGCAGTCTACTTTGTCAAACATGGTCTGAATCCTTGGAAGATAATGGGGATTTAGAGGTGAGTTGTTGGGAACAGATAACCTCAGACGTGTCCTCAGTGGGCAGTGACTGACACAAATTGATTCACGGACTAAGATCCATGGAAACAATCAGAGGATTTCAAAATGCAGGCCCCTTTCTTTCAAACTGGAGCATGCTGGTATAAAAGTTGTGCTCTGCTTCTCTCTGTTGGTCGCATCAAGAATTACAACTTTCAAGCACAACCCATTTTCCTTTCATTGTTGTCTCAGTCGCCCTCCTCTGGCTGCATGTGCTCCTACACAGTTTGAACCAGTCCTCCTGCAAATCCAGACTCCTCAAAACCCCATGGGATTCAATTTCTTACAGTGTTTTTTCAAGTTCTTTTTAAACACCCAGATCTCACGTTGCAAAATTATATCACAAATGAAATGCCTGAAAATGATCAAGCATCATAATTTATTAACACGTGCCCACAGAGGGGCAGAGGCTACTGTCACCATCAAACAAAAAAAAGTGATATTTTTTTAATTCAATATTCTTTTCAAGCTCCTCTTGACTTTGAGCTTTCCTTGCCACTGGGGTATCCCATTATTTTCCCCCCACCGTTTTCTCTTGAATATATAATTAAAGTCCCTTTTCGACTGTGTCAGCAGGGTGTACTGCACAGGGTCAATAGCCAGGCGTTTTAACACAGGGGAGATGAATCCTAAGAGCCACTCCTTTTCATGCCCTTGAGCAAGGTGCTCGTCCTTAATTGCCCCCAGTAAAGATACAGTTGTTCCAATGTGCGCTCCTGTACGTATAAAACACATCATATTTCTTGAAGAGTTATGGGCTGGGGTTGTTATTAATGAACTCCAGCAGCAGCAGCATCCTCCTGCTTTATGATAGCAATAACATAAAGAAGTCTATTTTTCCCAGCGCAGCCGTATGCAAAGTAGGCCTGGTCAGTGATTACTTAGTAATTCATCCTGTTATATATAAACTTCTGGCACACAGTTCAGCCCAGAGGGAGAAAATGGAGCATAAAAAGCATACAGTACTATGTGCTGACTGTTTGGATTATCTTAAAAGAGAAAAAAAAAAAATGTTGCATTTAACATTGTTCCCCCGAGGTGCTGGAGAAACGCTGTCTGAAGCTGAGCTGGTGATACAGACACATATGTAAATCTCCTCCTCTTCTTCTTCCTCGGCGCTGGTTCTCATAGTGGAGATCTCTGAACTCCTCTCAATCCACAGCTATACTTCACACCAGCCCGGCCTCCTGCCATGTGCCAACGCCAGGCTAATCTCACACCCCACACCATCTGCCGCCAGCCCCCCCCAATGTGGCACCCGTCGCTCTGCGGGGAGAGACCAAACAATTCACGCCTCGCCACATATTGACCAATTTGAACTGACGCTGACTGGAGCACGCAGGTTATCAACCAAGACACAGGCAGCTCTTCTTACAATGAAACCACCAAACTATAACGTGTAAAGCTCTAAC
Organism: Sebastiscus albofasciatus; assembly: GCA_916701655.1. NCBI lineage: Eukaryota > Metazoa > Chordata > Actinopteri > Perciformes > Sebastidae > Sebastiscus > Sebastiscus albofasciatus. The sequence goes on from CAKAOI010046709.1 coordinate 82,523, forward strand.
GGCCTTTAAATGAATTAATGAGTTAAGCGGTCATAACATAAATGTTTTGACCACAGAGGTTTCATGTTATTTTGGGTAGAGTTTTCATGCCCTTTTTCCAGCAGCCTCGGTTGATCCGTTACTCTCTTTTTTCTCTATTTGTAGTTGGCTCTCTTCAACAATTAAGAAACCCACTGGCCCCCTCTGTCAGCCCCAGAGACCGTGTTGCTCTTTACACCCCGTGTTGCCAAAGTGGTTCTAACAGAGCGACAGCGCTGTCCTCACTCTCACACTGTGTTTGTGAACCATCAACTGATGCTGGAGAAGTTACACTTTTGAAGCTTTTGTGCTTTTAGTGTGAAAGCTTTTACTTTATCTTGCTGGTATTTTGTATTAACATCCATTCGAATCTAGCTAAGTTTAAGTTCAAGTTATTTGCCTTTAATTATCTGTGTGTGTAATTATTGAATTGTTTTAAACCAATATGTGGCATGAATGAAATATAATTGAAGAATATAAGTTTTATATAAGCCACAAAGTAAATAGTGAAGTAATATGTCCATCTGATATATAGCATAAAATGAAAATACTCAATTACATCGATCTCAAATGTATATGGAAGATATAAAAAGCCCACATAAAAACAAATCAAACAAAGAAATCTATTGAAATAGCATTCACATATCACATCTTGGGGTCTGAACCATAGGAGGAAGAAACTGTTTTAAGCTGCGTTCCAAATCTCATACTTTTTCTTTTTACTTTTAGTACGTACTACAGCTGCCCTTGCAAAGTACGTACATGCAGGATGTATACAATTTGGACATAACACTTCTTCACAACATTGTGCCTTGGACTTTGAGCTCATTAATCCGCTGCACAGATGATTGTGGGTCAGAATAGCCAGAAAAGCATGCTGGCTTGCAAACTACAAAGACACCGGATGTAGTAGGACATCCTGGTATTTTTGGCGTACTGCACTTGACACACTGCGTATTGGGACATACTAAATCTGTTTCTGGCAAACTAAATAGTAGGGTAGTATGGGTATTGGAATGCACAGTTAATGTGAAAGGCTGTCTGTCATGGCTGCCATTATCTTGTGTCAGCGATGAAAAGCTCCAACCGTGGTTCCGCCCCCCCAAGCTGGGATTGGACAGTTTCTAGCTTTTCATTTTGGTATAAGTCGTAGACAGTGGGTCTTTCTCTTTTCCCAGTTATACATCCTTTATTCTTTTCCTCGCCTCCTTCCGTTATATTTTGGTCCTGCCCACGGGAGATGCTAGCGGAGGAGGCGAGGCAACAGGCATTAATGGCACCAAGCAGTCCTGTTCAGTTCAGTTCGGAACACATGAGAAGGGTTATGTTTTGCGTTAACATTTTCAAAAGTTGTGGATACCAATAGAGCCACATCTTTCTTGGTACCACCTCATGTCATGATTACAGCAGTTGAATTGGGTGTAGCTTACAATCAATGATAAAAACATACGTAATATTACGGTGAAATGTCATGAAGGAATGCAGTCAGAACAGCGCTTTATGAGCGCTACACAAACAAAGTTTCATCATGCGTTTGATCATTTTAAATAACTACAGTACATCTTATGAATACAAAAGGAACAGTTGTATTTGTAGAGTTCTGCCATGCTTTGAGATTATTCCAGCTTGTGTGTTACGCCCCTTTTAATTTGTCACGGGTGCTGAGAAGACTTTTGCAAAGGGCACCACTGTGTATCCTCGCTTATAGCTCCTCTGGCAAGCCTCCTCGCTCCTTGCTCCTCGAGATGCGTTTTAGGAATTGGAACATCCTTCAAGATGGAGAGCTGAGATCGATTTCCAGGGAAGGAGGAGCGAGGAGACGAGGAGGCACAAAATCGACAAATGAAAACAGTAGTTACCTCGCACCTCTTCATGAAAACTTACAGAACTTTGTGTTTGTTGGCAGGTCGATGCTGCTCTCTGCTGTGATTTGCTTTGTCACAATGGAAAACAATCAATTACATTATTAAAGACTAAGACTATAATAATTGTCATTTTAACATGTGATTTTTCCAACATTTTATTTAGGCATTTCAAATCTTCCATACAGACCTCTGATCAATAGGGCACATGTGTATTTTGTTGTGTATGCTATATGTAATAAAGCACCCTCAAAGTGGAACACTGCAAAAACCCCATTTATTATGTGACATCATGTATCATTAGTGAGCTGCTCTTATGCTGCTGTGTGTTGCATTGCACTTACAGATGTATTGTCAGCACGGTGATGTCTTTTTCCTTAGATTTTCTGTTGGTGCACTTTTAGATGCTGTTCATTACAAATAAACCACAGTTTCTGCTGCAGGAAACATAAAAAAATATTATGTTATGGTCCCAGTGGACTCTTCCCTGGAAAGACACCAGGTGTTAAAAAAAAAAGAAGCAAATATAAAACTTTTCATGAACTGGGTTGAATCCTAGTTGCGGTAAATCAGTTTTTAATTGTGAGCAGAGAACTAGTCGTGTAATAACTGTACTCTGGCTTTATGAGGTTGACTAAATGTGCTTGTGCGCCGAGGCCATGAGAGAATGAGAGCATCTGTTCATTTGGACTAATCGAAAACAGCTTGTTATTTGTAAAAATCTGTACAGTCTGTAGTGACTGGCAGCAAAAATACTCTTGCTGTAACCTCACACTTCAAATTATTTGAAAAATTGAATTAGTTGTTAGTTAGTGCTTTAGGACATTGTGCTTTTACATGGTGGATATCCTCTGTACAGTACATAACAGCACTTATTATAAAGATATGTTTTGAATCAAAATCTATACATTTAGCATGCAGTAAGAACTAGGGGCTATCAATTGATTAAAATATTTAATTGTGATTAATTGCAAATTAATCTCAAATTTATATCTGTTCAAAATGTACTTTAAAGGGACATTTGTCAGGAAATCAATTAACAACACAAAATAATGACAAATATTGTCCAGAAACCCTCAAAGGTACTGCATTTAGCATAAAAAATATGCTCAAATCATAACGTGGTAAACTCAAGTCCAACAGGCAACAACAGCTGTCAGTGTGTCAGTGTGCTGACTTGACTATGACTTGCCCCAAACTGCATGTGATTATCATAAAGTGGGCATGTCTGTAAAGGGGAGACTCATGGGTACCCATAGAACCCATTTAGTTTCACACATCTTGAGGTCAGAGGTCAAGGGATCCCTTTGAAAATGCCTCCTTCGTGACAAACCAGTATGACCTGGTTGGTACTAATGGATTTCTTAGGTTTTCTAGTTTCATATGATGCCAGTATCTTTACTCTAGCTTTAAAACTGAGCCCACTACAACCTAAAAATCCCAAGTTGCGTTAATGCATTAAAGAAATTAGTGGCGTTAAAATGAATTTGCACTGACGTGTTATTATGGCGTTAACTTTGACAGCCCTAGTAAGAACTCTTTGGTCCTCTCTGGAAAAAAAAGTATTGGAATTTAATGAAAATGCTCATATAGTAGAGTGTTAAGCATACACACAACTGGGAGGCTGCAGGCTGCAGGATGTGCTCTGTAATGAAGACGGCTCAGTTGGCCTTGTGTGACTTGATGCAATAACAACATGTGTCCATAATCTGCACGTGCACAAACACTGCTGCTTCTGCTGCTGCTGCAAATATTCAATTATAGCATCGGAGCACATTCGCCACCCTACTTTAGCCTTGCTAACAAGGCCAGCAGAGTTTTCCAATTATTACAACCGTCAAGACCACTTCTCAAGGGCTGCAATCTTTGAAAAAAAAAAAATGCAAAAGTGAGCAGCAGAAGGCCTTATTTGATTAATCGGTGCAGCCAGTGTGAAGTGTGTGGCAGGGCCAGAGGGAGCAGGGCAGTGGGTAGGGAGCAGGCACCCCGGCCGGCTGGAGAAGCACCGGGGAAGGCTGTTGACAGTCCCCAACCTCATTAGAGGGCTAGTCAGAGGCAGCTCGTTGCAGTGCAGTCTGCTGGAATGTGTCTCCACCAAAACGCTGGAAGAGCTGTGAAGCCTGCTGGTGCGTTGTAGCCATGTCAGGCCGAGAGCAGAGCCAAAGTGTGTTTGTACCACTGCACTGTTTTGACATTAATTATCCTCCCACAGCCTGCAGGCTGGAGCTCATAGCCAGCTCTGTAGTGGTGTCTTTAATTTCTGATGCTAGTTTTAAAACGTTCCTTGGAACTATTTTTTTTGCAAAGGAGCCACGTTAGCAATTTTGTCTGTCTCGGGGAATTTTTGTTTTCCAATTTCCAGAACTGGGTTGAGACTCTGCACCGCTGGACATCCTGCAGCTCAGGTAATGTGAGATAAAACTGACAGAGCAATAACATTTCTACCCTCCCTAAACGGCTGCGATGGGAGCGAGGTATATCCAGAGGAGCAGACGGGGCGGTGAAAGCGGCACTCGGGTACTTATTTATCGCAGACTTCAATAAAATGTGTTGGAGTCAGCCGTGCCTTCCCTCATATCCTCTGTTTAACTGCAGCAAAACAAATTAATGCAGCTTTACCTGAGAGAAGACACATCACCAGTGAATAACCTGTTGCAGGATGAAAGTACTGTTAAAACCAAGAGAGCCAGGCGTTCATTCTTTTTTTTTTTCTTTTCCAAGTAGAAAAATGGTGTTGTGATGCTCCCAGATTGCAAGAGTGAATACAACAATGCTTCATCGCTCCCTGGAGAGAGAAACATTACACTATTTACAGTCCTGCTCTGTCCCAAGAAGCAGCTTGAAAAACAACCTGTGTCATTCGCCGATGGGATCTTGGGCCAAAGTGATTGCGATGCAAGGCGCAATTATCAGAGCGGGGCGACATGCAGAGGCAGCATGGCAGTTATAGCATACTGCTCTCCACAGCCTCCTCACTGCAGCATGAACATCCTACCAGTGATGGAAAGGTGTATAAAAAAGATGCACTCCCGTTGGTATCATAACACGAACAAGTATATAATATGAACAAGTATATAATATCCAAAAATACAACAACTATTAACCATCCTGATAAACTATACACGCTACGGCTTGCTCAGAATAAAGATTTCATGAGGGAATATAAACTACATTAATAAAATAACAAGATATAAGAGATACTGTATAAATATGAAACATATTTATGAGAAAATAGGTTATATAAATCAAGTTCCTCATACAGATACATACAGATATATGGGCGGCAGAGGCTCAGGGTAACTTGTGTGCAAGTGTGTGTGTGAAACGGGTGAAAGCAAGTTGTAAAGCTCTTTGTCCTTTAAGGTAGAAAATTGCTATATAAGTGCAGGCTATTTACACAGTATGGGGCAGTAGTTTATGGTCTATTTTCCTCAAAGTGTTTCATGTAATTAACTGTCATTATTTGTACTATTGACAGTTAAATCTGTACTACATTCACTGTCTTTTAAGCCCTGCTAATCTATATTTTTTTATATTAACAATGGATGAAATGACTGTGTAAAATGAAAGAGGTTGCTGTTAGTAACAAATCCCCAGAGAAGTATTGGCGATCTTTAAAGTCCCTTTTAGATCGAATGTGTACTTCATTTCCATTTGAAGCAGGAACCTGTTTTCATTGAAAGAGCTCTGGTTATCTGTAGGACTACACCACCTGCCTCAGCAACTAGCTGGTGGACATTCTGTATGGACACTTAAAGCCGTTTCACACCAAGCAAGGATTTTCGTCCGACAAAAATCATACGGATATTCATAAAAACAGATTTTGTGGGTTGTTATGAATGCTTGCTCACCCCTGCGGAACATTCGTGCGGCGGAAAAAATATTTAGACAGACTTCAGTTTGGCGAATTTCTGCCTGCGGAAATATGTTTGACTAATGAAATCCTTTGATTGCTGTCATTCTGCATAATAAGTAGCCATGTGGTTCTGTTTGTTGGACGGAGAGCGTGTATTTTCGGGGCAATGGATTAATGGCCGTTTGTTTTTGAGGTAACGGACTGCAAGACAAATGGGCTTTTTTCGGTCCAATGGGACTATTGGTGTTTTGGAATAAGAATGGGCCATCCCATTTTCAACACCCAATAATGTTCGACAAAGAAAGCACAATATCTAGCCTGACATCCCAGCAGCTGGGATACGATGAAGATGGTAATGTTGCTGATATGCACTTGCTAACGTTATATGTTGGCCACGGAAACCAGCTAGCGTTAGCATCAAATTTGGGGTCCGATTAGTTTATCTATTGTGTATTTAACGTTAGCTAACCTTTAGACATTCTCTATCTGGATAGGTTTTTCTTGTGTGGAGTAGACACGACACTATTTAGGAGGAAACTCATTGGGCCTCATTGACGAAAATGGAACACGGTAACGCGGATAATTTTATACTAGATTTTCCACATTTCCACAGCGCATTATCGCATCGTACTGGTGAGAAACATTTTTTAAGCAGCTTTTTGGCATATGTCATTGAAGACCAAAACAGAGCTAAATTAAGTTACATTTGTCAGGGGGCCAAAAACACAACTCCAAATGAATGAATGGTAATGTTGCTATACAGTATAATATTTTAGCCATAACTATAAAAAGGGATAATATGTATGATAGTAAAGGCTATAACGGCTTCAGTTCCCCATCAGAAAGGGCTGTTTGACGGCAAGGTAAAGCGATCAAAATATAGCGTACACTTAAACTGATATTGTTTTTTTACGGTGGCTAAAACACATTTTGCTGCCCCCGTCCACAGCAGTACATTGCTTTGCTCCCGTGCTGGTACTCCTGTCTGTTTCTCCAAACTGGGGGCGTGCCGACCGTCATCTACTCTAGGTAATACACTGACTATGAATGAGTACCTCATACAACCCCACTTCAAAAACATCTGAAGTATCCCTTTAATCCAGCCTGGTATACATGTACAGATGAATAAATGATTTAAATGATGAATACATATAGAGAACACATTACCACACAGTATGAACAAATGAACTCAATAACAAAGACCATCCAAAGAAAATGAAATTGTACTGCGTGGTCAGTGAGGAGCCTCCAATATATCAGAGCGATAATATTCCATCCAGTGTTTAATAAAAGGATAAAAGGACAATACTGGCTCAATATATTGGCAAACTGACCTCAGTGTGGATTTTTCCTCCACACCCGCTGTAGCACCCTCACCATCACCATGTTAGTCACATATTCTGCTCTCACACACATCTCACATTTCCTTGAAAGCAATCAACACTTGAACTCCTGCTGTACTTCCACCTTCATGGTGACAGTGAAAGGACGTGTGTTGTAGCTGATGATCGTATAGTAATGTCACCTTAAAAATAATGCTAAAAGTCCTATTTGACTGTTAAGGCCTTTGCACATCAAGTCAGTATTTCCGTCCGAAATTGACGTGCATTTAAAGTTGGATATGACCTCACGTTGTGTCAAACACGTTCACAGACCGACTCCGAAACTTTATACGGCATTAAAGTTTTCAGAACAGATTGGGTTTTTATGCGTTTTTCGCATCCATCTAAAGGCAAAATAGGGTTGGTTGACCACTTAGAGCCACCGTCTGGGCAAATGTCATCATCCAAAATGGCATCTAATAAACTGATTAATTTCGTCTCCCAGAACGAAGCACTTTACGATAAAGAAATGAAAGAATACAGAGATGCAGAATTTAAAGATGGAATCGGAGATGGTTCTAAAGAGAAGATGCATAAAGATTAGACAGTAGTGATTGTGCTGTAGGCAGCTATAAACGATAGCTTCTTCCTAATGTCATTCATTCATTAGCCCCGTTTGGGACTAGTGCTATCCATTGCACCCACATTAATCATTCAGGTTTGTCTTTTACTGTGAATCTTCACAAAGAACAGAATAATGAAAGCATCGGACTCAGTGTGTAACGTTTTTTATCGAATGACAGATTAAGAAAAAAAAACACATACGAAAAATACAGACTTGATGTGCAAACACCTTTATGTGTCTAAAGTGTATGTCTGTGCTGAAAATCCTGATGGCTGATATCACATTCAGTGCAGTTGAACATGGTTTCTATTACATTTCCAGTGGATGTGTTGGTTTCGAAGTCTCTCCTTGTCCAGGAGCCTATTCCAACTGGCTGTGCTTCGCCGGTCCAGGAAACACAAAGAGAATAGACAAAGATGGGGGGAGGCCGGAGGAGGCTGGGGGGGCTCCTCCTTGAGACTTGATGCTATACATATCGATGTTTGAGCCAGGTTTTCCAGCTATGGCTGTCAACAGTCTGGAGCGTGAAAGTGCACCTACATCATCGCACTGCACTACAGTGAACAAAGAGACTGAGCTATGAGACTGCACTGCAACACGCTACACTGAATCAGGGATGTTGCTCCGGAGTAGCATTCCACAACGCCCCCTTAAGGTCTCGCAGATTTACTATTGATGCAAACAACATTATTGGCATCATTACTATCAATTATTACTAAACCACGACCCAGAAGAAGCTCCGTAATGTACACGAGTGTACACACTGTACAGCAGAGGCCACATTGGAATGCAAAAACATGCACCTCCGGATCATTAAAAAGTATCAGCAGACAGCCGTTCCCTCTCACATCAGCACTCAACGTTCTTCAGACGCCGCGCCGCACAGTAACTGATCATGGTTGTGTGCACATATCAATGTGTCAAGCCCTTTTGTCCTTGAGTTGCACCCTGGAACTAATTTGCAGCTGGCGAGGAGCGTGCAACGGGAGCCGCAAACACACCAATTAAACTGACATTCGGCTCTCTGCTCACTTGTCTTTCAAAACACACAAGGGCTAGCACTCCAAAGCCCAATGAGAGGAAGTTCACGAGTGAAATCCCTCGATCCCTGAGAGAGAGCAGAGGCAATAATTACTGGCCAACACATTTGATTTATTGTAGCGAGCTAGATTCCCCTGGCATGGTTATAAAATACTCCCCTGCTTGAGTGTGATGCAAAGAAGCATCCCACATAACATACCTTGGCAGTACAATGTATTTTTGACTTCATATTACAACATGAATATTTAATAATAAGTCCGGTAGGTTTAAAAGACTATTTCAATAAATTCAAGGGGATCACCCATTCAAATTGAACTCCATCTCTTGTGACCTGAACGCCAAATGGACACCGAAGTGCAGGGGACATCTCGAGACAGACAGATTGACGACATTATTGGTGCATAGAGAAGGAAAAAGATTGAAAACAAACCTGATACCTCTCTGAAGTCTGTGATTGAGTCCCTCCTTGGCGTGTGCTGATGGCTGAGCCACTCACAAGCTTTAAATATCAGCCAGTCAATACGGTGTTGAAAAAATGAAATAAAATGGACACAGAATACGTATTAACGTGGAGAAGTACAGCAATGTCATTTGAAAAATATGATACAGAGCGTTCCGAGGCCTGACTCAGTCAAATTTGAGATCACTATAAAAATCCTTTTACCGCAGATCAATCCTGAGCCATAAGGTCAGATCACATCTCTTTAAGAGCTGAACACAAACCTCACGGAGCGGAGGCTCAGCGCTCCCATAACTGAGCTTAAAAACTATACAACATACAGCACTCCCATTTATAGCTCGCACAACGCACGGCGGTACACACCATCACCATAAATGGCATTTATAAAATGGACATTTGCAAGGAAATGTGGTTAATGCGGGTTAACAAGCTCTAATGGGTAATGCATACTGTAATCATGTAAAGGTTATAGCAGTCATTATCTATCATGCATCCTCACTGTTCCAGCACTGCAGCAGCCACAGCTGCTTACCTTTCAGTTCATGTAATAGTAGTTCACGTTAATGTAAATTATACAATAAATCAGGGAAATTTATACCTGGAGTTGAGGCTCGGGGTCTCTTCTTTCCTCTGTCATCCATCGATATGCATTATACTGAATTATGGAAGAATAGTGCACTTTCGAATAAAGGAATATGAGTGCTAACATGAATACACCTATTTATATTAGCCATTATGTCTTTATTTATGTCTAGAAATGTGTGTGCAGTAATTTAATTTTAGTGTATGATCATGCCGTAAACTACTAGAGTTCATCTGCTCTCTCTAATTGTAATGAAAAATGTACAGCATGAGTCAAGAACAGTGTAATACAGAAGTGTTCTTTATTTTTTAGAATAAAAGTAGTTTACCAAAGTTGCCAGTGGGCAAAATGCTGCCTCAGTCCCCAGAAGGGGGATTGTGTTTGTCTTTGACACTTGGCACTACTGACTGTTCAAAAGAATCCTTAAGCATTTGGGTTTTTTTTCCGCTGTACAGATTTTGCACCCAACTGTGACTCCTAAACCGGGGTATGAACCGAACAACGACGACAACACTAGCTGTCAAACTTTCCTCAAACTTGCGGTCATTATTTAATTATATAGTAGCCTATTGAAAAGAGCTACAATATGCGCAATAATCACATCAAATAAACAACCAGCTGTTCGTACGTGTCCCGTGTTCACAACATCAAGTGACAGTTTCACTGTGCAAACATAGTTAGGTTTAAGGAAAAACAACATGATTGGACTTAAAATGACTAAGTGTTTTTGTTGGCTAACCCTAAACAAGTGTTTTTATTTAATCCACAACATTAAGCACGTGTTTACTGCGAGCAAAAAGTGACGCCGAGGGGTCCGACAAAGCGTCAGTATGTGATGAGTTGGGGTGAGAACGTGTCGGACACACACACACCCTCTACACACAAACAGCGCTATCCGCCTTTTTCATGAGCTATTTAGGGTTTTTGGGGTAATGCATATACAGTGTCATAATAATAAAAAGAAAAACTGATGCATTTGCATACTGATTTGGACGTGGATTACCATGGCAACGGTCAAAGCTTCAGCCTAATAAAAGACTAGTAGGTTTTGAGATCAGTCAGAGGCTGCACTGTCACAGAAAGAAACACACATGGTGCAGTTGCTGGGTGGCTAGCTAGCTAGCTATAGTTAAAGTACAGTTTGCGGCAAATAAGCATGAACTTCAGAAGAACACACCTTTACAGTAACATTTTGGCACCACATTTTCCCAATTTCACAAAAAACATTAGCTCAGATATATCCTTTGTCCAGATGAAACAATGAAAATGACAGTATGTAAAACTATCCTATGTTGAAAGAGGAGCTAGCCTTACGAAAAAGAGTGTCTATGACGTAAATTTAAGGATAGTTCAAGCATAATCCCAAGTATACTTTATGTAATAAGTATACTAATATCAATGTACTAGTAGTATACTTGTAAGTTTACTACTTAAATACTTCTTGGGACTAAATTAGCCCACTTTTTAGTTTATAAAAGTATACTTTTAGGTATACTTTAAATGTAAGAGTAGTAAACTTTGAGTACACAACTAGTTTACATCCAAGTTATATTTTGTACTGCAACTATAATATGAACTACAAGTGGACTTATAGGTAGTAGTTTACTAGTTATATACTTACAGCCCACTTTTTAGTTTTATATTTTAGTTGACTTTAAAGTATACTCTACATAAAGTACTAGTTTAATAGAATTTTCTGCAAGTATACTTGTAAGTTTTCTTTAAGTGAACTTATAGTACTTAGGCAATTATACTTTTCCGTAAACTTTTCAATATAAGACAAGTATACTTGGACTTTTCTGTATACTTGCTAAGTACACTTAGACTTTTTTGTATACTTGTCGGTATAAGCCAAGTATACTTGTTCTAAAAAGTATACCAATAGCATACTTGAACCAATTTCTTTTTTGTAAGAGTACTTACGAGAGTACCGGTGTCTACAACCTGCAGTGCAGTTTTGACCTATATTTAATAAGTCTTTACATTTTATGGATTTATTATTAAATTACAAGGAATTCTGAGTCATAAATATAACTGGACTGTCAATTTCTCTGATGTCCGTCGGGTACAAACCTTTTTATTATTAAAGCCACATATAAAACTTCCTCGCTATGACAGCGAGCCAATGCTTGTTATCATGAGAGAATCAAAAGTTTGCATGTCTTTTTAATGAGAAGAGTTTCTTTTCATGATGAAATACTATGGTGTGTCTCTAAAATAATAAGAAAAATATGTCATTATGACATGAAAGTACTGTATCTTGTTATGATGGGGGGGGAGAAAAAAAGATCTTCATATAACAAGATTTTGTTTTGTTGAGGTTAAGTCTTCTGTGACATCCTCTTGAGGAAATGTCAAGGAACAAAAGGGAGTGTGATCGCTGCGCTTTTTCCTTCTTGATACTACGCACTCGAACAACAAACACCCCGAGTAAAAAAAATAATAAAAAAGGCATTGAAGCATGTTTGCTTCCTGGGTTTTAAATTTGCCAGTGTCCTTCTAGGTGGAAACTCTTATGGATTTGTGGTCACCTCAAGGGCTTGAGCCATTCCTCGCTAACAGGGAAGCGATAGCCACAATGCAGCAATATGTACTTGTTGCCGGGCAAGATCCTCGAAGCTCCGCGCTGATTTGAATCCATTCAGCTCTACAATATAATTCAGCTTTCATGGAGACTTAAGGTATTGAAGCGTGTACATTTCAGATGGAGCTCATGTGAGGTTATTATTACAATATGGGCTTTTTTTTATTGGAGTTTGAGAGCAGACTGTTCTCTCCATCTCCTTTTTTTCTTTTCTTTTTTAATCTTGGCTTCATGTTACAGATGACAAATTCTCTGGCACCTGTTTCTTTTTCTTCTATCTCAGGTTTACTGAGAATAATAACAGCTGTCATCCTTTTCAGCAGAGCCCTTTCAGCAAAGCGACTTCACATCTCGGGACAGTGAAGGTCCTTGACTGAGTGAGGCTGGAGAAATACGGTGATGAAATGGTTCAGTTGTAGAACATTAATGTCCCACACAAACTTTTGTGGTACATAGTGGATACAATGAAACCCTCATTAGAATTTTATTTTATCATAACCTCTAAAGGTGTCCTTACTGCAGCCTTGGCCATCGCCATCCTTTTCACATGATACGTCCATTGTGCAATTTTTCATCCAGCTAGCCTATTGATGGCACATCCACCATCCAACTCTATCTTTTCAGTGTGCCTCCCTTTAGTGCTCTCCATCCTGATAAAGTCTAGATGACATCTTAATAAAGGCAAGATGACCTTTCCCTCGCAGCCTGGAATCTATCATCTACACACCTGACCGTCGAGCGGAGGACCACACAATGCTTCGGTCTTTGTGAGGAAGCTTTATTTGCCCTTGATTGGGTTGGAAAACAAAGCATCCGTGCAAATGCATTGGCCTGTTTCAACACGACGTGTGTCGTGCTTGATGTAATAAATTCAATGGTATACAGCCTGTGTATAGGCTTAAGTGCAAGCTATTAAAATAACATTACTGTGAATGTTTCATAAGCACTTATAGTACTGAATGTGTATTGTAGTAGAAACAGCCTACTTTCCTGAGAAAGTGTTAAATCTAATACATAATGTCCAATGTGGGGGACCACAGGAAGGGGCTTTACTAATAACAACACTTTTAAAGAGGACCTATTATGCTTATTTTCAGGTTCATACTTCTATTTTGGTTTCTGTCTGTAATGCTCTGTTTGAGCTCCTGCCCCGCCCTCCCGGAAATCCCAGTCTGCTCTGATTGGTCAGCTGGCCCACTATTTGGTCAACCAAAACCAAACTCTTCGGACTCTGCTCCAGCTCCGCTCTAATTAGCTTTGTTTGAGGGCGTGCTAAACTAGCCATTATGCAAAAGTTGTTACTTGGTGACATCACCACATTATGAAAGAAAAGGCGGGACTTCAATCAAGGCGTTTCAGGCAGTTCAGGAGAGGCTGTAACTTTGGCGTGAATTTTGGGCTTTGTAACTTCGCAGACCTTTTACACGCACAAAATAAAAACTATATAACACACTAAAGGAAAGGGAAAGAGCATAAAAGGTCCTTTTTAAATAAATAATTAGGAACCCTTCTAATTTTAGCCCAATGTATTATAACATATGGGCTGTCAAACATTATAAAGAAATGTATGCAGGAACATTTTGTCAATATTTGTGATTTAGGCCCTGTCCACACATATAAAGATATTTAAAAAAAATTATATTTTCCTCTAAATTTTGTCTACTCGTCCACACGCAAACAGAGTTTTTGGTCACAAAAGCAAATATTTTTGAAAACGCCTTCAAGTGTGCAGATTTTTAAAAACTCTGGCTTCTTTGTATCTGTGTGGACATGTAAAATGGAGCATTTGGGAAACGATGACATGTAGTAACATGAATTCAGCCAGCACAAACCCCAGTGCCAGGGTCTCTCCCGGGGGACTGCCCTGACTCCCCATTGGATCAACAAACTTTCTGTTGCTGCTGAATGCTAATTGTTACAGCTCATTGAGAACTGAAGGCCCGTCTCCCGGAACAATGTGTCGAGCCCTTGGGGCAGACTGGACGCTACAGTGACCCACTATCGCCTGTCAAGGTGGTATTACAAGACAAGACGGGCCGAGGCTAGCCGGTGGTTCATTTCAGTAGATATCTCTGCAACACAATACATAGATATCTTTGACTTAACGTCTACACTGTAACCTCTTCACATTCTGTTGATGGTGTTAGTTCATTTGTTGAATGTTGTAAACATAAACTCTGGCCAGATCTTTGACACTGCGAGGACGGGGAAACTTGTGTCCATGTTCACGAATCAAATAGATAGAATTTCACAAACTGCTGTGAGACTGTGTTGCGATACACAAGACAGCAGTGTTTTCATGATACATTCACTTCTTCTGAATCAATTCAGGTCCAAGTTTTCAACATCCAGCAGCAGAGCAAAGACGTGTAGTAGAAAGTGAACATTTTAATGGACAGGTTTGATATATCATCCTGAACATGTGATTAAACACGTTTTTTTTTTTTTTAAAATGGGCACACATCCAGCTGGGTGTGAAGTTAATATCTCAGGTTCACTGAAGAAATCTCCACTTATTGAATTCATAATAGCGCTTGGGTTGTTGTTTACACATCACATCTGCTGTAGTTAGGAGGATAATATGCATCCCTGCTTTTATGGTAATAATTATTCCTTTTTTCTGTTGTCAGAAAAAAATTGCCTGCTCTCAAAATCATGTTGAAAGCCGTGGCAACATTCGGCACAATATAAACATATTTATGCTAAAATGCAATCAGGATTGTGAATGTGTTGTAATCTGACAGAAGCCAAGCCTGTCAATAACAAGATTGTTTATCAGAAGGATTTATTGTGAATTTCTTTACTGTCATGTTTCTTAAAGTACAATTAAACAACTTTATCATTACCTGTTTTGCCTTTTTCACATGGTGTGTCAGACTATTATTAATATTAATAGATCATATCAAGGGTTGAAAATGACATCATCCAAATTCTTTTTAAAAACATAAAAGAGTGTTCTTGCATTTGTGACGTCCAAACCCTTACTTTTCAGCATGCTCCTCCTTCCTTGGCACTAATTATTGGCTTTAGACATTTAATCGCATCCTTCAGAAATGCCTTAACATTTTGTGGAGTGACTGGGCTGACTACTTCTGAATCACTTCCAACTCCTTTATTCAACTTTAACGTTTTCCACCTTAAAACTTTCCGACCATTGTTTTCTTTTGCTGCTTCCCAAGTTTTTTATTTGATCTCTTTTCCTCTGCGTCTGCCGGTACCAACACGGTATAACAACAATCTTCCATTATTGAACCGCTTCTTTTTTTCCCAGCCTAACAAAAGCCGTAGAGGTTGTTTGAATGTTTATTTTTCCTTTCAAATAGTTCCCTCCGAAATGTGATTCTTTGTTAAATTTTTCTAAATCTTGTGTTGTTGCCGGAGAGGGCTGCTTGACACACTAGTGCTACGTTGGTGTTGCCATGGCTGCTTCTTTTCACCAGGGTTGCCACATTGTGATGACAAAACACCGCCTATTCAGTGCTGAGAAATCTGCCAAGCTGCTTACAAATTAGCCCAAATACAAAAGCTTTATGCCACCTTATACACTCCATGCATCATTAACACACCCTGGGCCAGGTTTAGTAAGGCGCTTTACACTAGCTATAGATCTGATGCATTCTCTTAAGACATATGTGATGTATTTATCAAACAGACACACCAGGCTGGAGTTGCATTTGTGCGAGTGTTTGCAGTGCGCTTATATCTCTTTATTGCATCCTGGTCCAACCATATACCAGGATGCAATAACTTTGTAACTTTGTTTTGAAAAAATATAAGATACAGACTATAACTAAATCTTAGAAAGAAAGTTTGAACAACTACTTATTAATGAATGTGTGTCATTATTTTTTAACAAAGAAGGGGGCCAGTGAGGCCAGAAACCCTGGAATGCAATCTTCTCACTCACACACCTTAAGCTACATCATGTGTATCTAAAGGGAAGTATAAATGAGGGTGTTTTGGTCTTCAATCAGTGCGCCAATTGGATTTTATTTAATTTCAGGATCTATTTCAAAATGATGACGTTAAAGGGACAATTCACAACCAAAATCAAAACAACATATTTTTCCTCTTACCTGTAGTGCTATTCATCAGTCTAGATTGCGTTGGTGTGAGTTCCCGATTATTGGAGATATCAGCCGTAGAGATGTCTGCCTTTTTTTCCAATATAATGGAACTAGATGGCACTCGGCTTGTGGTGCTCAAAGCAACAAAAAATATATCTGAAAAAACTCAACAGTGATGTCTCTTTCCAGAAATCATGACCCTGTTAGTCAAGATAATCCACAGACCTTGTTGGGAAAGAGACATTGCTGATGAATTTTTCAAAAGTATTTTTTTCGATAGCCATCCAGCTCCATTATATTGGAGAGAAGGCAGACATCTCTACAGCTGATATCTCCAACTCTCGGCAACTCACACCAAAACAATCTAGATTGATAAATAGCTCTGCATTTTCTCTAATATTAAAGTACAGTGAATACAATATGGATACACCATACATCAGTCTTTTTAGTGATGTTGGAGACATTTTCTTTCTGTGTATCATCCATCTGTAGTCAAACAGTGATAAGGTTTTGAGGCCTCAACATAAGGACACCACCAATCTGTATGAAAGCAGCAAAGAAACAGAAGAGCTGTTCTATATCTATCCAACTTCCCGTTCGTCTTCTTTCCAGACGCAGATTATCTCAGAAGGCTGGCTGCTGTTTCAAGGCAGACAGCTCATCAAGATGAGTGAAGTGTTGGGGCAGGAACTTGTCCACTCACGAGCAGAGGGGGGGCTAACAGCACACTTCCTGTCTTAAAAAAGGGTCTAAGCGTATCAGACAATGGAATGTATACAGAACATATAATGATAGACTTATAGTGCTTTTAATGCATTTTTTAGTCACAATCATACTCCGCTAAATTATGTACTTTTATCATGTTTTAAAGTGGCAGTAGGCAGTATATTTTTGGCATCATTGGGCAAAAATTCCATAATAACCTTTCAGCATATTGTAATTCAAGTGTTCTGAGAGAAAACTAGACTTCTGCACCTCATCATAGCTCTGTTTTCAGGCTTTAGAACATCTAGTCCGTGACGGGAGACTTTGACCAATCACAGGTCATTTCAGAGAGAGAGCTTTCCTATTGGCTGTCCTCCGGTCATGTGACCGGTGCTTGGCGTTCCTTCAACAGATTTTACAATGGCGGACGTGTACCAGACTTTCTCATTTTACAGCTAAATGGTGCACCACAAGATGTTTCTGAAAACATCTGAGGAGAGAAATAGGCGTTCCGATAACATAATATTGATTCATATTTGATCAGCGCTGGCTTGTTTGACCGTTTGGTCGGAGTTCGCGAGTGATTGACAGCCGGCTCTCATAGACGGCAGCTGGACAGCAGACTCAGATCAGCTCTTACTGCTTGTTTTCCTCCGGTCTGTGAAATCTTGCAGATGCCTTTAGGAGCACCGGAGGACAAAGAGGCACATGATTTTTTTCAGGTTACCTGTTTCATGAACTACTGTCACGATATAGCGACCATTTTATAAAAATAACTTTTTTTAATCATATTTGCTGCAATCTCACCAACTTCAGCTTTAATATATGACAATAAATTGTCCGAAAATTTTGAATACATTAGGTTTTGTGGCCTTTTGTGCCGGGTTGTCTAGCATTGAACAACTGGTCCTTTTTTTGTTTTCTGTCTGGTACCTTCCATGTGTGCTGCTTGATTACCTTTAGCTCTGAAAGCGGGGGGCTGTGAAGTCTGGGCAGGGCTTTAATCAGGGTACCAAAAAATCCTGATGAGTTCCTGATGATGCAGGAGAGGCCTGGCAGTCTGCCTCTCTGGCTAAGTGGAGCAGGAGGAGCAACAGCTGCAGCCCACAGACTGGGGTCAAGCTGATGGAGACTGAGATGTCTGAAAAATCTGGCTGTTGCGGTTCTGGACACAGAGTCCTGAGGTCTTGACCTTGAAACCAAAGATCTGACCTCGCTCAGGTGTCTCCCAGGCCTCGGAAGCTAATGGATCAAATATCTGTTAAGTTAAGACCACCGGTATCTACTGATGCGGAGGCTTTTAAGCGTCCTAATGGAGGTCTCCAGCTATGGCATCGAATAATGGTATTACTGAAGTTGTCAGCGGTCTCTCTGGGTCACTCTGAAACAGATCCCAAAATTAAGAGAAGTGCCTATGCAGCACAAACCGCTGCTGGCAAGATACCGTGATGAATTGGTGAGCTATTTTCAGCCGCGATCCCAGCAGTGCAGCTGGCACCGTGCCACAGAGGGGTCGGCCTGACAACTTCAGATGAGGCCCCGGGGGCGGGAGGGACGGGTCGGGCAGGGCGCTGGGCTTGCACTGGGCCTCGGCCAGCTCTCTGAAGTGGTTCCTCCAGGACGGCAGATGGAGGACTATGGTGAGCTCGAGCCGTGTTCCCATAGCTCAGTCAGCCGCTCCAGAGGAATCAACCAGCTGGGCTTTGAATCATCCCCGAATCATCTGGCTTCCGTCTCTGCAGGTCCCACCAGTGAAATCAAAACTTGCTCTTCCAGATGGAAAGACAGACAATGCACAATATGTCCTGGTGCACTCGGCGTGACAGACTCGTGCCTGCCACAAATGAAGCAGCAGGACTGCAGATACGGAGCGCCAGTGCAGCGCGGTAGTTCCTTTTACTTTCTTGGCATCTAATGCGGTGTAATTACTTTACTGTAACGTGTCAGTGCACACTTGCATGATTTATTTGACAGCGTTTCCTCAAATATCTCACTTTAGTCACACCGGGATCAAACTGGCCCCCTTAAAGTGTGCAGTTAGCGAGCAGCAATAATTAATGTCCATAAATGAATCCTCCGCTTCACAGTTTAAGTGCAGTGACAGTCCTGATGTTATGAATTCCACTGAGTCCTCTCTCTCAGTAGCGTTCACCAGCTAGTCAAGGGCAGCACGCACTTCACACCATACCTGACATGCTGTGTATCTGTATGTGTGTGTGTGTGTGTGTGTGTGTTTTGGCATTAGAGGGCCCAGATTTAATGAGGCACACCTGGCCCTCATTCATAATGGAAGGCAGATTTCATATTAATTAGGTGGCGGTCTCAGTGTCCAGGGTGATGTCGAACAGCTGTAGAGATCCAGTTAACGCTGCATAATGTATGATATCTCGCATTTATTTTAAAATTAAGGGAGTGAAGTCTTCATTGTTTAAGCAGTAAACAACCCGAGTGATTCACTAAATGCAGAATTTAAAGTCTTAATGAAGCAAAAAAAAAAAAAAAAACTGAATAAAGAAAGGCAGTTTGTAAAGAAAAAATGCCTTTGAAACCTCCAAGTTCTCACAAAGCATCTTTTTTTTTCTCCCACTGAAGCATCTGGTGGGTGGCTGGGTGAGTGTCGGTGTAGGTGTACTGTAAGTGCAGACTGCAGGTATCATGTGTCCCTTGTGTGAGCATGTGCACAGATCATGTGTGTTACTCGGTGCAGGAAGTTTCTGCTCCCGGCCAAGAAATAGTCTGGCACATAACTCTTTGTGAAATCACAACTTGATTAGTTTGTGTCCAGATGAAACACGAGACATAACGTGTTAATTAGTGAACTTTATTGAGAGATGCTGTGGGCAGAGTTTGTTACCATTGGACAAAGCCAGGCTAGCTCTTTCCCCCTGTTTCCGGTCTTTGTGCTAAGCTAAGCTAAGCAGCTGCTGCCAGTAGCTTTTTTCTAAAGCAGGGGGGGTCAATGGCCCTTTTGCCAACCTTGCCTTCTAACTCAACCTTCATTTTGATCTCAACTACACACCTGTTAAGTTTCGTGACTGCATCTTGCACATTTGCAACGCTATCGTGATGACAAAATATGTTTGTAGAAATATAAAGACCTTACGAAGTATTCAAAAGCACTTTCTTTACTAACCTTAACCAAGCTGTTTTGCTGCCTAAACCTACACAATCGTTTCACAATGTGTCAATGTGCGTTTCTGCCATAGACCGTATATAAGAAGTGGCTGTAGTCACCATGACGTCACCCATTGGTTCGTGGACTGCAGTTTTGAAGCCTCGAATTCTGCATTTTGTCCATTGACATCTTGGCTTTTTGCAATCAGAAATGACACAAGAGGGTGGAGCTAAGTGCAGCCGAATGCTTAATAAGACATTTCTCGGCAATCAAAAATGTTACAATTAACTTTCATGAATTGAAAATACGCTGTGAAAGGGTTAAAGCTGCAAGAAGAAAACACGGACAACTCCCAGACCAGACAACGCCGTGGTAGCGACCTGTCAATCACAAGGTAGCCACGCCCTAAAACAACTGCTTTATGGTCTATTTGACTCTAAATGGGACCATAATTTACTAAATGAATTGAAATAGACTTGATACTAGCAATTGAGACCATAAACTCATGTTTACAATGTTTACTGAGGTAATAAATCAAGAGAGAAGTAGACTCATTTTCTCATAGACTTCTATACAATCAAACTTCATTTTGCAACCAGAGGAGTCGCCCCCTGCTGGCTGTTAGAAAGAATGCAAGTTTAAGGCACTTCAGCATTGACTTCATTGGAGTTGCCCACTGGTTTCTGCAAGTGTGATACGAAGCTGATATTAAACATATTTATGAAACGCTGTTTGGGTTCAGAACACACAACGTATCCGTGGCCGCTGTGTTTAACCGGGAGCCAGTGGAGGTCATGGAGGACCGAGGTGAAGCGAGTACTGGTAAGTAGACGGGCAGCAGAGTTCTGTTGCTCTCTTCATGGGAAATGGGAAACAAAATAATATCAGCCTTATCCTTATTATAACTAATATATTATAATTGTCTTTGCATGTTGTGTCACAAAGTGGGCAAATAGAGAGTGTTGTATTAGTTAGAACACTTTGGATGATGTCATTATGATCCTGTGTCTGTTTCTGAAATGTATATAAGTCCACAGTGTTATGTCATCAACTGTAAGCATTGTACAGACAGGAGCCTTGAAAGCAATGTAAAAAAAAAAGTATCCACATTAGTGGATAAGATGAAACAGATTGAACATAAAACTCATCCAAAGATCTGAGTTACTAAATGTAAGAGGTTGATAATATATGAATATGGGCTGCAATTTGATTTTTTTCATCTTGCCTTGGAAGGATTCTGCAACGAACAAGAAATATAATTATATCAAACTAGTAAGTTGAATAGCACCTGAGAGTCTGTCCTTGATCATCGAGAAAGAGAATTGCATGAACATGAGATGAATTATAGACAATGAAGGTTGTCTTATGAAAGCATTTAAGCAGGATCTAAAGTGTAATATGTTCAAAATGCCACATTCAGGACATTATTCATCTGAGAACACTCATTATAAGATGATTAAAGGTGTTTTTGTAACAAATCACCTCTGACCCCAGTGGAATTTGAATCTGCAGCAAACCACCCGGGCATCTGGGTGTGAATATGTTTTTGTCTCACATTCACTGCAGCGCGTGTGGAAAAAAAAATAAGAGCGAACTTCACACCTTTGATGAGATTTGAGAGGCTGCAGTGAGATTGAAGAAGGTGTGATAGTTGAGTTTTTTTTTACATTCCTACAGCTCCTCAAACAATGTTCTTTGTGGCATCAACTGTATATGCATGTGTGAATACTTTCCCTTTGAACTCAGATATTTCTTTTGTTGCAGATACAAATTCCATTGCGCAGGTAGTTACACAATCAGATTCTGGATGATTCATCATCAAGCAGCTTGATTCAGGGTGTGATGGGAATGTGAGCAGCAGGTCATCACAACACACAGATTTCACCTCAATTAAAGACCTCCCACGACCGGAGACTGTGATATGTAGAACAAAAGAGAAGAGAAAGGAAAATAGATTTACATTTTAAAACAGGAATATGACTAGAATGTGACGCCGCTGGCCAATGCTGCATGTAGGAGTCAGCCCTTGATATTAAGGTTAACATCATTTCATAGTAGTAGTCATGCTGCTTTACAAAGATTTCAGATTAAAGGCCTTGGACACCCACACAGGTATTTTCAGTTATTCTGCCTAGCAGAGTCAAATATGGCAGAGCTTTGCTGGACCTTATTAAAGGAGGTCTCTAATAATTATGACAGATGTGTAAATGGTCCCTCATTTCTGGTTCAATTCCAGGTGGGGATTGAGAAGATAAAAGGCCCGAAAATATATAGCTCAATGCACTGCAACTAAAGAAAACACATGCAGATGCATGTAGAGAAAACACAAAAGGAAGAAAACATCTTCACAAATATGTGTCATGGTCTTGGGTTTTGGTTGTAGTTTGTTTCCTGTTTTATTTTTAGGTTCCCTCCTCATGTATCATGTTTTGTTTTACTTCCTGCCTTTGTGTTTTCCCGCCTTTGAGATTGTCTGCCCCGCCCTGATCAGTTTCACCTGTCCCTAATTAGTTCCGCACACTGGCTTTCATCATGCATCGAGTTCTGTTTGCCAGTTACCCGTGTGCATTTTGGATTCTCAGTTTTGTAAGTGTTTTGTTTATTAAGTCTTTTTACTGCACCAGTCAGCCAGCTGTTGTCTGTGTTTGGGTCCTTCCTGCTTGTTCTGCTCTCAAAATCATGACAATATGACATTATATATGCAGCATTACAGAACGTGCTGCAAACATAAAATACCAACCCCTTCTCACTCCCAAATTATCAAGTAACACTGCTCGGTCAGTGCCACTCGGCGTCTGATACCGAGGCACCGAGGCACCCTTAAGCGTCTGTATGAGATGCACCAGGCTTTCAACTAACTCCAATGCAAACCCAACCTCATCATTATTAAATGGTCAAAGCAACAGATGTAGCATAAAGGGTGAGAAAGTCAGCGTAGGGCAGATGGGAGATGGAGGTTGAATAGCTAAAACACACACAGGACTTTCACCCAGGAGACCGCTGTCCATGTCCCGTGTGAAACCAAGTCAACGATGACTCATTTTACCTTAGTTTTGTTATGTAACTTCTGTACTTTACTAACACCAGCTATGTAACAATCATACTTATTTTAATCCAAAGCACAATCTTGTCCTGACCAAGTATTTTTGTTGCCTAAAACTAACAGAGCAGTTTTGAAGTAAATCTACGTTGGAAGTTTATTTTGAAAAGAGACTATGTATGTAACAAGCGGAAATTGACATGCCGTCCCTGACACGTCCAAAAGTGATGCTAGAGGGGTACCCAGAGCATCATAGTTTGAAGCATATGACAACTGACCAAGCGTTACAAGTTGAGCGTAAGAACGGGTTGAGAGTACACAACCAAATACAGAAACAGGAGAGAGAGGAATGTAAGTCAGGTCAGGTCTGTTCATTCCCTCACAGACGTCTAACCAGGGCAGTAAGTGAAAACAGCTGTGTGGGTGGACCCTTAAGATTTTAGTCCTGGTTTATTTTGGCAACACCTGTGGTTATTGTTGGTAAAGGAGAGAGAGAGAGAGAGAGAACTAATGGTAGTAGTGAATCCTGCCCAAACTTTGATAGTAGCAAAGAAAACTATATGTAGAGGTACTTACAGAATGTTAATACATATGCAAAGAAAGAAAATGAGGTGATCAGGTTATAATTAGCAGTAGGCGTATTTGATAATTCCAGTAACAACATTTTTAACAGCAGACGTGTTTTCCTGCCATAGGAAGGAAACCGCAGGTGGAACTAATAACATTAATAGCAACAGCACTCCATTTAGGTGAGACAATTAACCGTTTGCTAAACTCGGCAGAGCTGCCAAGCTTTGGATTTCTCTGCATGGTGGAGTTTTGTGTTCGTGCGGCTGCAGTGAGAGTGATTCAGATGGTGGTGTCTTTTGTTAGCCTTTTCCAAACCAAATATACGAGAGATAGAGGAATGAATTAAACTGCATATTATACTGTACATCCATGCTCCTACTAAACAACTTACGGTGATTTGCCGCAACCACTGGAAGTTAAAACACAATCAGAAGTACTCCGATGACACCCAGGTTATCCCGGAACATGAGGTGAATATCCAGTGACCGTTATTGAAAGTTATGCGGTATAATAACGAGTATAACGAGAAAGTCCACAGTTGGGAAAGGTGTGGGTTTGGTCAAACAAACACAGGACTTTCACTCAGGAAACTGCTGTCCAAAAGTCATCATTTACTTTACACTTGTTACGTAACATTGCTACAATTGTTTATATTTTTTATTTAACCTTTACTTAACCAGGTAAGTCATTAAGAGCAAATTCTTTTTTTGCATTGGCTGCCTGGCAAAAACTGTTACGTAATGTTACGCAAGAAAGTTTACTAAGGGTGGTTGTTATTTATTTACGCTAGTTACGTCAGTTGTTACATTATGTTGTTACATTATTATTTGAACATTGATGGTTTTGTTGCTTAAACCTACCCAATCGCTTCACTACGTTAAACACATTGCATTGTGCGCTCCTGCAAGCGTTACGAGGCTGATATAAAATGTATTAATGAAACAGATTTTTGGCTCAGAAACGACGACATTCAACGTGTCCTGTGGTTTGCAGAAACGTACAATGCCAATATTTTTTCCTGCGATTTGGATGTTAGATGTCCCCAGCCATGTAGCGTGTTCAAGCTTTAACATATTTCAGCTCATTGTCATTCCTAGGTCGTCAAATACCGACGCTTTGTCAAGGCCGACGCACAAGGCACCCTTTAGTGTCGGTATGAGAAACACCGAGCTTTCCATTTACTACTATGTAAACCCATCTGCGTCCAACGCTCATGGAAAGTGCACTTGGAGTGTGGTGACGTAGCTTTAGGAGCGAAAAGAGACACACCAGATGGGCAGGAGGGCAGGTGGATGGGTCCAACAAACACAGGGCTTTCATCCAGCAGACCGCTGTTTGTGTCCTGTGCGTCACGTTACAACCAGCTGTTCGTCCATGTCTCATGTTCACAGTGTTCAGTGTCATTTTCACTGTACAAACATAGTACTTTTAAGCCCAACCATGTTTTTTTTTCCTAAACCTAACTATAGTGTTTTTGTTTACTTCACAACATTAAGCACGTGTTTACTGTGACTAAAATGAGTGACGCTGAGGGGTCTGACAAAGCGTCAGTACATGATGAGTTGGGATGAGAATGCGTTGCATACTTTGGTAGCAACTGCTGCCTTAAGCTCTTTTTAAAAACAGACACAGATAAAGACGTTTTTGTAGTGTTATCCATACCTGTGGATCTCTGCAAACCACACTAAAGCTCGTACATTTAAGTTTACATTCTTTACCCTCAGAAGATTACTTTTCCTTGTATGCGACGGAAGTCGGAAAATAATGTCACAGAGTTTGTCGTGGGGCATATATACAACATTACTATACAGGCATTGTGAAAGATATCACATTCAGTACGCTTCAGAACACTGTAGCTGTGGAAAACAAGGTCAGTGGGGGCATTTACCTTGGACATATGACTTTCTTCAATACAAATAGAATCTGTTTTCAACAGTTGTGATTTCAGAAATCTGCAGTTGCCAGCTAGAAATGAAAAGCCTGCTTTTGTCTGACACCAAGGACCCATTATTTCAAAAACTACAAATAATTTCAACTAATTTCAAAAGTTAATCGGCCCCCAGTTCTCAGTTTATCATAAACTGCATAATGTGCTGTCAAAGAACGGGAAATCTCGACAGGCATAGCAACAGTATCTAAGACGGGCAGGGGTTAGTGAATGGTGAGTCCCAAGGTCCTTATGTCGCACATGCTGGCTCACTATGGATTACTGGATGGAACTGAACAATCGTCTGCAGCGAGGAAGGTCTATTATCTTCATCAATTAGGTTTGCACACGCAGAGCAGTTAATGTTCCAGGCAAGGCCAAGTTGTTGTGCTTGGTGATCAGCTCATGTGGCCACTGACTGAAATGCCAGATGAGAAATCTCATTACCCAGCAGTCCCAGGCACCTCCCACTTCCCCCACCTTGTGGCCGCTCACTAATAATTCTCTCCTGACTTATTATCCTTTGGGCACACAGGAGAATTTGATTCATCGCATACTGTCACATAACAGGTAAAGTATTTATTTTGTTGGTTTTGCTCTCGGTTTCTGCTGCCAGGGAAGGTTGATGTATTATACAAGGGGGCTCCGCAGAAGCAATGCATGGCAGTGTACAACAAAACGCTTTATGTCTCAAAGTGAAATATGATATTGACTGATACTGTGGCGTGTTCACCTGACAGCGTGCCATAGGGCTGAATATGAGAGGGCTTCTCCTGTCAAAAGAACGGTAACCCAGAGAGGCTCGCAGTCAACAAGCACAAACTTGCAAACACATTTCCATACGAACTCTAAAATACTTTGCAAAATAGAAACCCAAATATCTATTAACATTACTGAAAACTGAACCACTTATATAAATACGTCGGATGCAGTTATTGACGTGTCATTTAATGCTTCCAGTGTGATGCATTGCAACTGGCAGCACAGGACTCTTTATCTATCACAATGAGTTGTGTTACTGGATCATATTTTCTTGTCGATAGCCTCCTCAGCAGGTCGATTCATGTGTTTAGAGACGAGCACTGAACTGTATGGGCCTTTTTCAAACTACCCCCTACACCCTCTTCCTTCCTACTTCACTCCATTTGCGTGTTCGCGTGGAGGGTCCGCCATATTAAGTGCCATCCCAAACCGCGACACCTGGGCTTTGGGTATCATCTTATACCGAGTTCCGATCCAATACCGGTGTTTAATTATTAATAAGCTGTATGCCTCACTGTGTGGAAGAGACTGGGATCATTCTTTTATGTGTAAGACAACAACAGGCTTGACTTAAACATTGCTTTCCTAACTTTGTAAAACATAACAGATAAATACATAGATAACATAACATAAATTGAATTAACTATTATTTATTATTAATATAATAAATTGTAAACCAACAACTTGGCAAAAACAATCTTCAAAATTAACAGGAATTACAGTTTAGGCGTAAATTGATTGAATGCAGCAACAAACTGGTCAAAGCATAAACAGGAGTTACATTTCTAGAATGTAATGTATATAGTGTATAAACATAGAACTGAATTTAATAGATCGGCCCCACTGTCATCGATATCCGATCCAGCTATTTGAGTCAGTATCTGCCCGATATCTGATCTGGTATCGGTGCATCCCTTATTATATAACCCCTCCAACAGCCTGCGTCGATGCCGACTTCCTGATCACGTGCAACGGCATTTTGTGTACATAATGGAACACGCTCCGTACAAATGTTAAGCTCCGTGCAACTACCCGTACAAACGTAAACTGCTCAAACAAAGATAGACATTTAATATTGTCATACAGACGTTAACAAGGTGACATTGTTTTTAGGATCAAATGTCTGGTCTAGAAAACATGTTTATTTGATTATAAAGTGATGTATATTTACAGCGACTGTTGCAAAAATCCAGTAGCTCCACCACAGATGCTTGGGAGTAAGTTTATTTTTTATTTTTACTTTCTCTCTATATTGCATATTTTTTTATTCCTAATACTGTGAACCTTTGCACATCCCCTAGAATATATCTTTTTGTACATCTCCTCCGCTTGATAGAAAACCATATTAGGACAGTTTCCGTTGGAGGGAGGGAAGTTTGTCCCAAAGCTTGCCGCTGTATCTTCAATTCAATAAAAAAATTTATATAGCGTCAAATCACAACAGAAGTTATCTCAAGACACTTTTTATATAGAGCAGGTCTAGACTGTACTCTATAGGGAATTTATACCCTCCACCTTAAAGAAGGGTGCTTCATTCAGCTGTGACTATACAAACAGAGTTCACTCCGTCACAGAGTGGGAGTCGGGAGATTCTGGTTTGAGAGTAACCTCTGATTACTGTTTTATCTATGCATCAGACATTGTGGCAGGCCCAGAGCCTCTGCCAGGGCTTGTATGTGTTCCCGTGTGTGTTTTTCAGTGTTCCTGGTTGATTGGAGCTGGAGGTTGTTAAGTTAAAGAATTGGAGGCAGCTGGCCACTCTCTCTCTCCTGGTTGTTTAAAACCCACCCCGTCCTGGTAGTCTCCCCTGGCACCAACTTGTGCTATGTTGGACTTTTGAGTTGCTGCATAATTTATTTATCATTGCCTTAGTTAACCTGGCAGCATGTTGCCCTGCCAGTATCGTCTGTTAGAATTCATATTTTATTACATTTATTTGAACTAATTCAACTTCTGTAAAATAAAACTCCTTTCTATTAGTGAATCCCTCGCGTGTGCTTCCCTTACTTGCTGTCTTCTCAGGCCACCACACTATGTATAGCACCAATATGCAGTATATTGCAGATGGCTATTACCAGCTATTTTCATATTCTTCTTCTGGGTTATCTGAGGCTGGAGCCTCTCCCAGCATGCCTTATGGGTGAAATCGGGAGAATCGAGAGGAAACTTAAGCAACACAGAGAGAGAGAGAGAGAGAGAGAGAGAGAGAGAGAGAGAGAGAGAGAGGGCCACTGGGCTGGGAGTTGAGCCCATGCAGGCCCTTTCTGCTGGGAGGCAACAGTGCAAACCACCGAGCCACACTGTGCTACCTCTGGACATTTTTTGATTTTGTTAATTAGCTTTTCTTCATCCGTGTTTTGGCACGCTGTGGCCTACTTACCATAATTCTGAAGATGCACTGTGCCATGAAATACAGTAGTTCATCACATAATATCCTCCCAAAAAGTAGCTGTTTTCCTATTAATGCTGCAAAATTAAATTAAAACTCATGTTGTAAGCGACAGTCAAAGCTAATTTATTTTAAAACAATTACATTCATGCTGCTCCACTGCACCAGCTGACCAGGATACGCAGTATTTGTTTCAAAATTGACTCCGCAGGCCTGCCGATCAATCGGAGTGACTAAATGATTACTTTGTCAGTCGCTGAGACTTCTGGTTTTAAAATTGCACTTCGTGCTTTAGAGCAAACTTTTTCCTCCCAATGGAGTTACAACATCCCAATCCACCACCGCCCACCACCCTGGCATTTGCTCAATGATGGAGGCACTACACTGTGGCACTGCAAACAAGGCTAACATTCCTTGTTCTCAAGCCAACAAAGCAGAAGCAATATTATGAATAGATTGGTTTACTTTATCACAATTTACTGCTCCTTCATGAATTTCTGCAGCTCTACTACAGAGGGATTATTTTCATATTGGATGATTCCATAGGGCGTGATTTATAAACAGTGCCAATGCATGAAATAGTGTGTCCTTTATACAGCAAGTTTAATGTAATTTCATATTTTGTTTTGTTTTGTTTTATTTTTAACCATTTTTAATATGTTTATTGAGATATCATGTTTATCCCTTGAGGGCTCCTCCTTAGGAACCCAGTTGGAGTCAGGAGTGTTCGGTTTCTTTTCCTGAAACCTGTTATGTCTCTCCTGATGTTGTGTGTTTGTATAATGCCGCACCCTGGATACGCAGCTTTCTGATATTTAGACTTTTTTGATGGAATTCTTTCATCAAACTGTTTTTCTAATGTAGTCTGTGAGCAATGGACCAATATTAGCATTAATTCAGAGTTATGTTTTTTCATACCTGATGAGTACTCAGTGGGTTCATCACTGTGAGGGACCTCTTTCACATACACCTGGTCATTCAATCCATTAGAAGATATTATAGACATATTTTTTAAATGTAAGGCATTGGACATAAAAATAATAGTTAATGAAAGAAATCTGTATTTTAAAATGGGAAGGCATAGAAGTAGCACGACATTACAAGGATTTTCCGTGTGGAATTTTAGGCTTTTCACGTGTCATTTGTATGCCGCATTTTGTGTGTCATTTGTAGGCCACGCAACTAAACTACAAAGGTTAGGTTTAGGCAACAAAACCACTCACTTAAGTACATAAACTAAGTCAAATATGTACACAAACAACGTAATATACTGTAAGTGCGGAGTTACATGCCGTGTTGTGTTGCGTGTGTTTTTGTGCCCTCTCCTGTGACTCCTCAGGATTAAATTATCAAATTATCGTGTCATTCACACACCTTTTCGTTTTTGTGGTAATAGGATCAATCTGTGGTGCCTCTCTGATTTAAACACTTTAGCGCCATAAAAAACTAGAAGTGCACTCGGTGAGCGCAGACCTCCGCCAAGGCTGGTTTCATGTACTTCGCTGCCCCGTCATGAACGCATCATCAGTTACACTTGGCATGTCTTAGAGCATGTGATGTTAACGCACATGCAGGCTGAGCGGAGTTATTAAAAGAAATTCCTGTAGCCGGATCATGATCCGGATCGCAACCAAAATCTAAGACCTTTGGAGTTATCTTCCAAACAGACAAACCAACAAACCAACGCCGGTGAAAACATAACCTCCTTCCTAGACCTTCGGCCTTGACGGAGGTAAAAATGGAAATTTTTAACGGCATGAATCCCAATGTAAAGTGAACAATCAGGCTGTGATATAGGCAAAAACAGCCATTGGCTCCAATGCGAGAGGACATCATGGCAATAATGTGCGTCTACCAAATCCCACTCTAACTTCTAGGAGGAGTCTAAATTCTTGTAGGACAGTTGCCTCTGTGCTGAGGGGCTCAGAACTGGATCCAGGACACCCCGGTGCCGTCTGACAGTCGACGGTGCTTATTCAGCACCCAGAGACCAGTAAATCAATGATCCTTTAACTGTTAATCAATCACAACTCACTGCTATTCTCATAAGACCACTGTAGCTTCATTACTGTTCAACAATTAACACTGCCAGGAGAGTGATTGGTACACTGACTTCCATGATTAATGTGCCTATAAAATGGGAGGGGGGTCCAATGAATAAAAATTTAGATGTTAATTAATTACAAGATAGTCATTAATTAATTATAGGATAAGGTTATAGTGTTTGGTTGCTTCCACATATCAACATGACTTGGACTGACAGCTGCAGGGTAAAATAAAGTTCATTAAAGATTATGCAAAATTCACTCTTTTTTTGTGTATAACTTTAACTGTGTATCGACAGGTGAAGCCGTCTGTCTTTTTTATGTTACTATGCCTCTGCAAAGACTCGAAAATCACAATAGTGCTGGATCCGTCTTTTTTCGCCCTAAATCTTGTTAAAGTCTGTCACAAATCAGTGAGCCTGGTAATTGCTATTTGTACTCTCTCATGCCGGGTATCAAACTGTTTTCAAGTCATACACCTTTGGAAGCCCTGGACTGTTGCAATTGATTTTTTTTAGTAATCAGCTGTTTATAACCAAACACGTGTACGGCTCCGAATGAGATCCTAATTGAAAAAGATTATTGGAATGAGTGAAGAATAGCAGGTAGCAGGGAAATTGTGTCCCAAAGATGAGATGACTCAAGACAAGATCACAGCACCTCCTACACACTGTTATCCCAGATGGCTCATTTACACACATAATCCCTGCACTGTCCCGTGTGCTAGATTTTAGCCGTGTGCCATGTATGTTTTCTTAATTATTTATTTGCAGCACGTGTCTTGCTAGTCGCTGCGGTTAACATTACAGTAGACTAGAGAGTGATCTGATAGCAAAACAGCCAACGAAATAAATTAAGTATCTTATCAGTTGTCACGTCTTACCATAATGAGTATAGGGCTGGGTATCGTTAAAAAATTAAGATAGCTTACCTGTAACAATACCAGAAACCTTAAAGTGATACCGATATCAATATAGTACTTCATTTGATACCCATAATGTGAATTGAAGCTGTGTGTGTGTCACACTGGCTAGCTAATTGCCGCCGCTTTGCACTGCATTCATACATTGGTTATCGCTGATTTATTACACGGCTGTGTTGAATACTCTATTCTGATTGGTCAATCCCGGCGTTCTGTGGTCTGTAATTTCTGTATACCAGACCGTTGCTATGGGCGCAGCTCCTATGTCGAGCTCTGGCGGACCGTTTTTGTCTCAAATTAATGATTTCTTCAGTAAGTAGCCGTGAAATAAGCGGGATAATGTACAGCTAGCGGGTCATTGATGTGAAAAAATCCCTTTCGGGGCGATGAGAGACCCGTCCGCCGTGCGTCAGGGTCTATCATGGATCAAATCCACTATAGTTACCCTTGACGTAACTATAGGATTAGTCCACAAAACCAACCTGTCCACCTCCACCTCCCGCCTGCCTAGTGTGTGTTTTCGTTCTTTTAACTACGTCACTACACTCTTACTGTGTGGGATTACATTGTAGATAATGGAACGCCCGGTGCATTTCATACCGGCGCTAAAGGTGCTGACGGCTGTGACAAAGCCTCGGTATTCAACACCCTGGGAATGAGAACAGACTGGCCAATCACGTCTCATTAAATTGAAGAGCTCTGTGGTGATTGGCTGCGAGCAAAACCATACAAATAGTATTTTTTTTGTAGAGGACAAAAAGGATCGAATGCAGATACCATTTGACTGGAGAAGTTTCTATTCTGCTTGGTACTGGGCTAATTCAGTGGATACCTTTTAAAGATATGGAGTACTGATACGCAGCCCTAGTAATGAGTGAGACTTGATCTGTTTGTTTGGACAGAAGGCTGTGGAGGACAATACTGTGAAGTCAATAAGTCTGGCTCTGTGTTCATGCACCTCAGTTCATTGGCACATTAAGAACTCAATTTTGCACATTTGCATCACTTCTCTGCCAATGTGCTAATCACATGCGGGAACCTGTAGCCATGTTTCCCAGCAAAACACTGAACCTTGATTGAATTTTAATACAACAACCTGCAACAACACATGTAAAGCCAAATGCCAAAATGAAACAACATGCTTTGTTAAACAGAGCTGGTGCATGCCTCGTTTTAAATAAGAGCTGGCATATGTTTCTGATAACAGATTTGTCAGATGCATTTTTACCATACCATAATACTGTAAAATATTGGGACTACAGAAATGTTTGAGTTTATGTTGAACCTCTAGTCTATACCATGCAAACCAAAAATATTGGTTGATAGGCAGTAGGGACTCTTTGAAGTCTGGAGTTGGATTTAAACTTGCTGCGATCTTGTCAGTTCTTCAAACCAAAACAGGCAGGGGGCAAGTGCAACTACCACAGGGGAATTTGATATCCCACAGACCTCAGTTTAGGCAGAGAAACTTTAAAATATCAAACCTTAAAGCACCTGAAAACTTGCTTTCAAAACTTTAGTATTTCTCTGTAACATGAAATATTGATGATTCAATAAACAAGTTAAAGTTCCAATGAAGAAAACATCCTAGGTATTATTATTTGTTTCGAGTTAAACGCAAAAACTCAGTAAATTGCTTCATCAAGGCAGTGTGGGTGTGGTTTGATCAGGTTTGATTGACACCAGCTGACGACATATGTAAACAACCCCTCCTCAAATGTGCTAAATCCTGATTGGTGCATGGAAATACAGATCATCACTTTTCCAAACTAAGGATCGCCCACCTCAAACCAGTAATAACAGCACAAATACAGAGGATTTTCACATGAAATAACCCAAATTGTCTGAAATTTGGCAGGAAAATTAGTGTTCTTGTTGTACCCTATCACTTATAAATTTGCAGGGCCTTTAAACTTCCATAAGGTTGGGGTTATTGGAAGAGAGATATAAAACGAATGGTCTAAATAGGTGCCGAAGAGGCTGAGATGTTGTGACTTTTAGTCCCTTTTGTGGGTCAACCTCCAAAAGCACTGGACTAAGTTTCCTATAATGCAACTCAACACATAATTTATTAGACCCTCCCTGACTAGTAAACACCCACATCTCTAAATCTCCACACCCTCAGTTTGTAACACAGGCTATTTGTTCTAAATTGGTAAGGCTCCAATTGGCTCCAAGCCGAAGCCAAGATACCCTGATGACATCATCAGACTTTAGAAAGCTTCTCCAGAGATTTCACAGACGAACAATGTTTCTGGGGTGTAGCAGTGGATATCCAGATAACGGATGTCCAGGCCAAGACTTCCTCTTCTGTGCGCTGGTCATTGTTTACGGTCAGATTAGTAACTTCAGAGTTGGAGTTGAGAGACGACGTCTACGACTGGATTGTATAGTGCATTCATATGCAGATATCTGTTTGTAGAGATTAATAAAAAGCTAAATCGTCATCAGACGATAGCCGATGGGTTCCGAGATTGCATTTCGGCCAATGCGTTCCACCTATTTGCTCTCCGCATGGACTGTTAACCTGCATGCTACCAAAGCCCACTCAAACGTGATTGTCAATACTACTCAGATTACAAAAAGACTACAAACGGACACCAGAACCCTTCCAATACCAAAATCTTGTCCCGTTGCCTACAGATTCTGCATTCATATATGTAGATATCTGTTTATAGAGATTATAATCCTTGGCTGAGTTTAGAGAAACTGCTAAAAATAAATGTCAGTTCTACCTTTAGGACTCCCAAGTTTTTGGTCCAAGAGTAATCCACAAAGCATTCAAGCTCTAAAAGAAGCTCTTCAAGCTGAGAGAACTTAGAGGCAGTCCAGGCGACTCCTAAGCAACGGAGACCTATTTATAATCAGCAGGTAATGTGCCTTGTCGAGCCAATGTTTTGAAATAATACGTTAAAATAACTTTTAAAAGCATATTTTGATGGTGCCCTTTTAATTAATAAGGTTTCAGTCGACACATCAACATACTGAGTCAATCCAGTGACACTGGAGATGACGGTTTGTACAACTCTATGCTAAAAATACAAAAAAGAACAGTACAATATGCAGCGCTGATGATCTCAGCTGTCTGTCAGACGTATTCATCACAACAACAATGCTCTCTTCAGATCCCAATTAGTTTGAGAGCTCATTAAGTGCATATTTAATTATCCCCGACTGCAATAGATAAGATCATCCAGTAAAAACGGTGCTCACATCAAAGTCTGATGATATGTTTTGCCAACTGGAAAAAATATCACATATGCATGCGACACAGTTTATAGATTATCTAAAATACTTTTGTTCTTTTATTCTAACTACCAAAACACCCATGTATCTAGACCGCTCACCTATCACTGTGGCCGTAGCGAGTAGGTCGTCCATAGCGACGGGGTCAACCCTGCGTCTTGTGTTAGCTGAGGAATTCTCTTTGTTCCGTACTAAAAGTTGCTCTCAGCAGCTTTGTGAATGGATTTGAAGAGGAGACTCTTGACTAGGAACGTTAAGAGCCATCCAGCAGGACTCTCAGATAAGATCCTTTACGAATACAGCCACTGACCTTCATTTGAGTGCCACTTTAATGTCCGTTTGAAGGAACAATAATTTCAAAGTCGCCAACAATACGGACATTAAGAGGCAAAAAGACTTTCTCTTCCTGCAGAGGACAAATCATTGGCTGTGTACTTTGACAAAGCATTTGGAGCCTTTTCCTATTGACCTCCTTACAGCAAAAGTCTGTTTTGTAGCCGGCATCGAGCAGCCATTAGCTGTTTATAACAAATTACTAGTCGTTCTCACAGTGTTTATCGGTCCTATTCTGCAACAATATGACTGGTTTGCATTGTGCATTGCCTCTGCAGCGGGGAAGTTTGCTCTCGGTATTGCTTTGCAAAAGGCCTCTGTGGAGATTGAACACCCTTTTATCCCTCCGCCTCAAGTCGCAATCAGATAATTGTTTCTCAGAGCAACCATTTGAGACTGCAAAACCATGTAATCCCCAGAGCTGCTCTGATGGCGCTACAATAGCAGGAGGCTGCTAGAAACTCTAAAGGGTCTCATTGTGAGCTTGAGAAGCAGCACTTTTCAGAATTGCTTAGGTTAAGGTAGGAACCACAAATACTTAATTCATAGTGAACTTTCACAAAGACAAGATGTTTTTTCCAAAGGTTGCACTTTCTTTCGATCCTGATGTTTCTGTGGAGGAGAGGGATTGTATCTGTCAGCTTGTGTTGTTGCTAGTGGCTTGAAACGGATGAAAAGCCTAATTTTTTATTCAGTACCCAAAATCTGCTTACTATTTTTTTTTTTTTTGCATCATGCACATTTGCAATCGTACACCGAGAGTCCCCTCGGCATTCATCATTACTATATTACCTGTCAGCTCTCTGCCTCTGTCATGTCCGCTCTGTGCCATATGGGAATTTCTGTATGCATGTTCTACTCAACCAAGACAGTGTTGTCCTGTGTGGGCTGCCTTAAAGATACAACGGTACTACTGCTGCCGATAGAGCGCCAGGATCTCAAGCAATATGGTGGCATTTCTCTCCCTCTCTGTCTTTCTGGGAAAAGAAAGGAAGGAAGAGAGAAGGGAAGAACCTTAGATTGACCTTTGGAGACAGACACTGTGAAATCAAAGCCATGGCATTTCAACTAAGCCAAATTATATTTAGGATTGAAATGACTAATTGCAACAGAGAGCTCCAATTCCCACGTCTCATTATTTATTTCAGCTAAACAATTACTCAGAGAAAAGAATTGATTGAAATGTATTTTACTTCTTCTCTAAGAAACAGCCTCCCCAACACATTCTGTGTAGTAGCAGGTTATCTCTTCCCCGAAAGGCTCTATTGTGTGACGTCGGAGGGAAGGGACCAGTGAGAGTTTGAATTCAGGTGTAATTTTCCATCGGCCTTCTGTTACGGTGAAAAGGCTATTTATAAACTGAGCAAACATGGCTACTTTTCAGCTTTTCCTCTGTTTAAAGTGTTGTTATTCCCCACGGGCGATTGTTTCCATGAGAGCTTTTGGTTGCCGCTCTTAATGCCTTTGAAAGCATTGAGGGACAGAAAGCTTTCTCGCAGATTGTTTTTGTTTATTTAAAATTTAATCTTAAAGAGGAAAATGTGCTGACTGCTTGCAGAACAAATATTTAAAATGGTGGGAAGTGTTAGCAATAAAATGTAAAAACCACTGGCATAAAAAACCTTTATCTATTTCAGGGCTGCCAACACAGTAAAAACGTATTAACGCAACTTGTGATTTTTAGGTTGTAGCGGGCTTAGTGTTAAAGCTGGAAGTGAAGATACAGGTATCATATGAAACTAGAAAAAACCTAATGAATCCATTGGTACCAACCATGTCATACTGGCTTGTCGCAAAGGAGGTTAAATAACACTCCAAACTTGCGTTAAATTTTGGTGAGGAAAAACTGGCATGGACATTTTCAAAGGGGTCCCTTGACCTCTGACCTCAAGATATGTGAATGGTAATGGGTTCTCTGGGTACCCACGAGTCTCCCCTTTACAGACATGCCCACTTTATGATAATCACATGCAGTTTGGGGCAAGTCATAGTCAAGTCAGCACACTGACACACTGACAGCTGTTGTTGCCTGTTGGGCTGCAGTTTGCCATGTTATGATTTGAGCATATTTTTTATGCTAAATGCAGTACCTGTGAGGGTTTCTGGACAATATCTGTCATTGTTTTGTGTTGTTAATCGATTTTCAGTAATAAATATATACATACATTTGCATAAAGCAGCAAGTTTGTCCACTCCCATGTTGATAAGAGTATTAAATACTTGACAAATCTCCCTTTAAGGTACATTTTGAACAGATAAAAAATGTGTGATTAATTCTCGTGATTAACTTTTGGACAATCGTGGGATTAATCACGATTAAATACTTCGACAGCCCTAATCTTTCACCATTCCTAATCAGCAAAATTTACAAAGCTCCATTGTCTCCTCAGTGCAACACAGTATTGTCATTTTATGTCCATCTCTTGAAGATTGTCATGCAGTCATTTTATTTTCAGATTTTCCTGCCACAGACAAAATACAGGTGTATCCTTCATGTCAAACTGAAGCCGAGTGATTTCAAAGCCCACACTTTCTGTAGATATCAGCCAAGGCCATCGCCTGCAGGTGTTGGTTTGTCTAATGATGAGACACACAGCGCTGTGCGGGTGTCTCCAAGGTGTCAGTCATGGTAGAAAAGAACCACTGTCGAGGTGAGTCCCATTCCCAGCCTGGAAGCCTTGGGCCTTGTGCCTGCAAGGTTGACAGACAGGTGCTCTGCACATGAGCCAGCTCGAAGGAATGCTGCCACTGAGTTAGAAAAAAAAGATTTTTTCTAAGGGGGATAAAATGGCCTCTAAATTTCCCATAAACTAAATATCCCTCTGGATCATTTAGATCTTAACAAAATTAAATATTTATCAATAGAAATGAAAACTTAACGTTTGAAATTAAGACCCAAGATGTAATAAAATGGAATTACTCTTTAGATATGGTAGGGCCCATGTGTAGTAACCAACACGTTCTCATTCCAACTTGTTATATACTGACGGTTGTTGGACCCCTCGCCGTCACTTTTTGGTCGCAGTAAACACGTGCTTAATGTTGTGAATTAAACAAAAACACTTGCATAGGATTAGGCAACAAAACCACTTAGTTAGGTTTAGGGAAAAAAACTATGTGCTTTCACCACAACACTTTCTCTGAGTGTTTACTGTTGCCACGGATGGGTTTACATTGTAGTTAATGGACCGCCCGGTGCGTCTCATATCGTATCAAACGCCGACGGCTGTGACAAAGCGTCGTTATTTGACGCCCTAGGAATGAGAAAGGGCTGGCAGTGACATAACAATTTCTGTTATAAATCAATGTATAAAGATGATTTTACCACTGATTTCTCCTCTTGGATGGAAAAGATATAAGTTGGCGTACCTACTTGGACATCAGAAAAATACAATTTGCAGTGACTGTATTTTGAAAATGGCAATATAAATACTACAGCGACATCTGGGCTGATTTTTGTAAGGTGGTTTGTCTGCCTCAAAACGGAGAAACTAATGCTGGTTTCGACACTTTAACCAAGTGCTCTGAGTGCTTAAACATAACCATGTATTGTATTGCAATCTGATATTTTAGTGGAAAACAAATGAAACACGTTGTCGGCGAACATTTTTCAGATACGTTTGTACTTAACGCACCTGGCAAGTTGCTAAATGTTTATACCAAACGTTTCATTATTATTCCAGATTTGCTGAGGGACATTCATTGTAGGGTGGCCCTGAGAGCTCAACACACTTCAGATTAAGAAAACATCTTCACCAATTTGACAACACATACACAGCATTTAGAAAAATAACTCTGCAAATAGAGAAACACAACCAAAAGTGATGCACATGGCTGGAACACGCTTGTTGTTGCCACGGTTTTTGGCTGATGAAGTTGTTCAAGTCGGCTATCTGTCAGCGGTGTTGAAAAATGAGCTGAAATAATTTCTTAACCTGCAGTGCTTTGAGCTCTCAGGGCCGCCGCATCATTCTACTGTATATAAATGTAACTTCTAGGAGACAGGGTTGAACTTGCAGGAGTAATGAAGCTTTTTCGCAAAGGGAACTAATGTGTGAGGATCAGTCACATTTCACACTGCCAGACAAAAGACCACACTCCAATTACAGTGTTGTACTGCAGGGGGAAAGAGAGACTGACTGGCGGAGAGATAAATGATACAGAGGGAGTTTCTTGAAAAGTGCACTTGACCAATTTACAGGTGAAGCAGTAAAAGTTATGTTTCTTGACCTGCACAAAATGCACCCAGACACCAGAGTTCCTTTTCCTGTTAGGAAAACGATGGATTCAATGTCCAGACAGGCTGGAATTTGTGTAGCTAATTGTTCAGTGCATTCCTCAAACCACCCTCTTTTTGTCTTTATAGCTTGTAAAACATATTTACTCATATATTTCCTTTTCAAAGCATAATGTGTAACGTGTATAATGTATGAATTCAGTAAGAAATCCTACTTATAAGTTTCTCTTTGTCCTAATGTTTCTTTGACTTGTTGCTTAATGCAGGTTTCTAATTTATACTGTGACCCACTTTGTGTGGGCTATGATTTGTATCACTTTAAAAATGGCAACATCACCATAGCAGCCTGTGATTTATATCACAGAAACGTCTTGCGATGAAAGCGACGGTAACACCGACCACACTGCATTGTGAGATACCAACATTTGATCAGTAGTGTGGAGGCTCTGAAATGTTTATTTGGAGTTTCATGTGGGTGTGATATTTGAAAATCCCACTGCAAAAATGAGTTTTGTGTCGTGCTTGTGAATCATTCCAGGCAGGCATTTTTATTCAAATATGCCTATTGAGGCATATTCAAATGCCAAAATAAATCATCCTTGATAACACAACACAGCATGTAACCGTCATGAACACGCCAGTGAAAGAGATTTGGCCTCAGGAAAAAGATTCACAGGTGCTTAATTTTTCAGGAACGGTGTCAGGTCTGGGGTATGTTTATTGCATGGGCTGAGCCTGATAATAAAAATTCATATCTGTAGAATGCTGTCAAATGATTAATACAGCAGAGTCACTTGTGATTTGTGTCCATTATGAAAGATGCAGAGGAATGGTCCCACGCTAATCTTTCAAAAGGAGATATGAATAATACGGAAGAATATTGAGGACAAAAGATTTGAGAGAGCACAAAACCAATTTTGAGTGCTATTCAGCCTGCGAGTCAACCTCTGAGAGTGCACAGGGATGGATTTGTAAGAGTGAATTAGATTTGAGCGTGCAATCTCAATGCACGTGTTCCTTTCAACACATTCTCACTCCAAACTCATCAAATCATCATCATCAAATGTCAATGCTTCAAACTATGACGCTCTAGGTACCCCTCTAGAGTCAGTTTTGGATGTGGCAAGGACGAGGTGTCAGTTTCCGCTTGTTATGTGCATAAACTTCCAAAGTGGGTTTATTCATTTTTAGGTTGACTAACTTAACAAAACTATGTTTAAGAAAAGAACAACTATGTTTGTTTGCTAAAGGGACTCTAAGAATCCGAAATTGCTTATTAACAGCTACACCTGCGCCCGTTAAGTCAACGAAAGTCAGCGTCCTGTTGCTCGCACTTGTGCTCTCTCTACATAGACAAGCATCGGTCAAAACAGTGAGGCAACACATAACAGCTAAAACCACAATATCCCTCTATATTTCAGCTGCTTGGCAGTAATGTTAGCCGACCAGATGAAGGTCTCTCCATGAATCCCTGCTGATACTGTGTTGTACACGCACACCCTACGTAGACTGTTTTGATCTATATAAGCCCGGTGCGTTCCATACAGACGCTGAAGGGTGCCTTGGCGCATTGGTATCAGACACCGAGTGCCACTGGCCAAGTGTCGAGATTTGACGAGGTTTGGAGAGAGAACGGGCGGCTGAGTCTGCTCTCTCTACTTCCTCCAGCTGTTTTAGCTTCTGAGCACTCTCGATCACAAGAAGTCGTTTTCCAACCGGACGTCCGACTACAGAAAAAGTCAGCTTTTGAATATATTGCTCTTCTGAGAGGAGATACTGGCAACCATATGACTATTTAAGACAACATTTACATATTTTATGTCTATATACATTATCGTTCAGCCTCCAGTTGCAGTTATTGTGGGCGTGTGGATCTGCATTGTAGATTGAAGTTCAGACAAATTCATTTGGTCCGACTGACCCCCTTATCGTCGCCTGTATCAGCCTCATTAGATTTCTGAGCGCAGCATTCAGCTCAGAAGTGCCAATGAGCCTCCTTCAGAAATGTTTTTTTCTTATTATGCTTCTAATGATTTTCTCTGTTAAAATTATTCATAATAATAGAAAAAGAAGAAACAAGAAAACCCGACATCTAGTTCAGAAAACCCCACTAGCAATAGCAATAGCAATTAACACCTAGCTATCAGAGTCACTATGATCTTGCTGTTAATTTGACTCTCACAGTTATTCTGCCATAATGACTAAAAACAAGATCATTTTCCAACAAGTTGAATGTGATTTAAATCAATTAGCATCAACATGTTTAGATTTGTATGGTAACAGACACTAAATATTGCTCTTTCTCTCCAATCAGTGGTTAATGCTACTGTCCTAGCTTTTATTTTCAAAGTAGGAGAAAGGGTCTATCTACATGGAGAACGGAACCTGCCAAATTAAAAAATCAATCAATAAATGACTCAATAAATAAATAAACGTCATAAAATGTAGCCATTAAGTAATTGATAACATGTAACATAAATTAAATTTTCATCTCTATTTATTTTAATTTTCCCTTTTATTTATATATAAATTATTTTTTATAATTCACTTTAGTTATTTATTTAGCATTTATTCTTTATTTATTTTTGCAGTTATTTTTTATTTATTGATTCATTTTTTCATTTTGGCAGGTTCCATCCTCCATATTAACAGGATGACCCTTCGCTTCCAGGTCAAATTGAACGGGTGACGCTCTGCTCAGTTTGAGTTTGCGTTCAGAGGATTCGGATTGAAGTGAGTGCGAGCAGCTTTGATCATTACAAGCGTGAGAATCATTGTTGCTGGCTCAAATGTAGTGACACAATTCCTCTTTCGAAACATCTGTTACGCTCACGATTCTTTCCTCCCTCGCGCACAAAATCTAATTCTGCTCTTACTAATCTGCGCCTGTATGCGCTTTCAAAGGTTGACTTGCAGAGCAGCGCTCAGATTTGTCTTGTTCTCAGTCTGTAGACTTCAATAGAATAATGACAAAGCGATGTGTTGTAAGTGGGCATGTTATGTGGTTTCATTTGCTTTCAAGTGCTTGTATAGATGTATCATTCTATTCTCTCGTCCCTCCATCTCCTCCTCTTGTTTGCTGTGAAAAGGAATACAGCTCTGCAGCAGACGCAGTAAACCAGTGTGTGCTACCCCCGATGCTTATTTTCCTGCCACCCAGTTGAAATTGCAGAGCTGCTGTTTTCTCTATTTCGGCTTTCGCTGTAAATTCATGTGCATAGATCAGATTCTGAAGGCTATCTGGCCCCTGTTCTGTGGGCTAAGATTGTTGTCCAAGCCTGCCGATCTAATCCAGGCCACACTGCTTGTTGTATGGGAAGAGTAATGAGCAGATTCTTGGCTGATGCTGTGAGCATGCCAGAGGCAAATCTGCCCTCCATGTGTCTCTCCAAGCATGAACACTGGGAACAGGGAGACCCCAGAAGTTTCCCAAGTAAGCCGACGGGTCGTGGATGTAAGGGAATATGATTAAATGCAGTCTGAGACATTCTTGAGTACAGTAAGAGGCTGTAACTGGTGTAGAGCTGCATCATGAGATTCTCTTGGGGTGACTATAAAACATACAGAGGAGTTTAGTTTATTAGTTTATTTTATTGTAAGATCCCCATTAGCATGCCCTGGAGCACAGATAGCCGTCCGGGGACATTTAAAAACATACATTAAACATCGAGGGCTGCAGGGATGACGTATTTCTGAAAGCCAAACAGGAAGTTAGCATCGCACTGGGTTCCCTCGACAGAAAGCCAATGGGATTGTTCCGTTGGGATTGGGATTTTTATTGCAGCAAATAAACTCTGTAGCAAACAAACATTTATGATTCTTAAATGTTTTGTTCAGCGAGGTAATCTTCACAAATGAACACCACTTTTATGTTTTTTTGAAGCATAAATACAATCGTCAGAAGTAAAATGCTGGGCTATAAACACCACAGTCTCATGACTTCACCACCACTAAGCTTCCATCTTGTGAGTTGATTTTGCGCACTTACCTCTTCAACAAAAGCCTTTCCTCTTAGAGTGACATCTAACGTAAATCTACAAGTTGGAATGTTTTAGTTAGAATAGTTTGCAAGAGCACGACTATGAACACAACGAGGCTGTAAAGGCGGACTAGTGAGAAGATGAATTTCCGTGTTCGGCGTGATGAGAGGTCGTCTACAATTTTGATATAATATCTATCTAACTTAAATAATAAACATCTCTATTCTGCCCCTTACCTTGTAACATCTCATGCTTTGCCCGAATGCATTCATCAATCGGCGCATCTCTTTTTGAGACGCACGTTTCTCGTGAGACTCACATGAACTGTCGCTTCATGTCATATTCCCTCTGTGTGAAATTGAAAAATAACTCGCAAATTTCGCAAAAAACTCCACCTTCCAGCGGTTTCCCCTACTTATAAGTAGTCTTTGTTGGGGTTGCATTTCTTTTTCTTTGTGGTAGTTTCCATTATATTCTGCCTAAATCTGCATAGTTTGTGACTTTGCTGTGATGGCATAGCAAAGACGGTGAAATGTTAACCAGCACCCACGGGTGCTCAGTTTGACAGCAAACACAGCCCCGTGATGACAGCCTTCACTGCTTCCTTCACAGCCATTAAATAAAAGCCAGATTTTAGAAAAGTGTCTGTCCTGCAGTGGCAGACTGTTGAAAACTAGAGCCAATGAAAAGGTGGGACATCGTCTCAATATCTGAGACAACAACAACAACAACAACAACTGGGATTAAAATGCTGTGCGGTCCCTCGTAAAGACACCTGGTCAGCCCGGGAGTGAGATGGGTACGAAAGAAGCTCAGCGTAAGTTCAATCAGGAAGACTATCGTTATACTGCATTCATTCACAATTCTCTCTCTCACTTCTCCCAGTTCTTCTTAATCAGCTGATTATCGGCGCTCACTCTTTAAGTTAAACCCACCAGATGCTGCCACGATCTCAATCATGTCATCATGTCGCTGCTGTCAAACTTTAAAACTGTTCTCCTCTCTGTTGCCTTCAGCTGTCATTCTAGATGAAATCATTGCGCCATCTTCCCACCCCGCTCACCTCCAGTCATCATATCCAATGCCATCAGAAGTCCACTCCTCATGACATCCATATCTTCAGCATTCTCTCTATCTCATCACCACCACCCCGGGGTGACTAGACCCCGGCGGGGGAGAGGGGGCGGGTTTCCTATTCTACTTACAACTTCATCACTCCTTCAAAAATATAGGATGTTTCGATGAA
The DNA here is from genome assembly GCA_916701655.1 of Sebastiscus albofasciatus. Lineage (NCBI taxonomy): Eukaryota > Metazoa > Chordata > Actinopteri > Perciformes > Sebastidae > Sebastiscus > Sebastiscus albofasciatus. Next base: position 127,458 of record CAKAOI010046709.1, read on the forward strand.
GTCCAATCACCAAAGACTATTCACAGCTCTCATCCTGTCGTGTTCGTGTCAATTAAATATATATATTTATTTCACTCAAAATGAAGTCTCTCCTGATTGAAATATCATGGTAATATCGCATATCCGAACACTTCTGTCTCATCTAGCTGCTTATTAGAAACTGCCTTTTTAAGACATATAAAAGCTTCAAACGAGAGGGGTATTTACAGATTTACAGATTTTTTATGACATGGAAAAAAAATTTAAAATCTCTTACGCTTGTGTAAACTAGACCTTATTTCAGGCATCCAACCAAAAAGCCATTAAAAAAAAACATTGATTTTGAGACGAGGGGACCGGAAGAGCTAAAATGCTAACTCATTTCCGTGTTTTAGGACTCATTCCTGCAGCACTTTATTGGAGTAGCTTACAGTATATGAATGAGCTTGTGAAAGCTGAAGGTAGTGTAAACATGAGTTTATGGTCTCAATTGCTAGTTTCAAGTCTTCTTCAATACAGCATGATGTTCGTTTAGTAAATTATGGTCCCATTTAGAGTCAAATAGACCATAAAGCAGGGGATGCTTTGGGCGTGGCTACCTTGTGATTGACAGGTCGCTACCACGGCGTTGTCCGGTCTGGGAGTTGTCCATGTTTTCACCTTAGAACTTTAACACTTTCACAGTGTATTTTCAGTTCCCCAAAGTTAATTATAACATTTTTGGTCGCCTAAAAATGTCTTATTCAGCATTTGGTTGTGCTTTTTGGTAGCTCCACCCCGCTCATCACTTGTGGTTACAAAAATCCAACATCAGCCAAAAAGTCGAACCCGAGGCTTTAAAACGGCACTCCACAAACCAATGAGTGACGTCACAGTGACTATGTTCACTCCTTATATACAGTCTATGGTCCAGCCTGTAGTAGTCAGACAGACAGGTAGCACGTCCAATCATTTCATTCGAGTCGCTTTGGATAAAAGCGTCTGCTAAATTAAATTGTAGAATTGTAAAAGTCCTGCGACGGCCACAGATACCAGATATTTTTCTTTTTTGTCAGAGCATTTGATTTATTCATTGCTGTCGCGATGTAAAGATAATTTAATAAAATATAACACAACATGTCTTTGAAGAACATTACCAACCCTAGCTTTAAGATGCGTTATGGTGACACAGCCCACCTCAGCATAGTAAGACCAATTAACTAAAAAAAAAATCCCTTATTGAGCATTTGAATAAATCGACAATCAATGCTGTGTATTTTTTTTTCTGTCTGTCACACAAAATGTAATTACATCACAGCTTGTTATTGAATAACCCCCAGATAGGTATTCACTGCTGTATTAACATATAGAGACTGCAGGGCTGCGTATACCCTCACACATATAATAAACCAGCCGCTCTCACAGTCAGATATGATGACAGACCTGCAATCATGCGAACGTGGGAATATGTTTTGAATGCACTGCTGGGGAGCCCGAGGTTGGATTTGACGTGCGCTGGATGTGATTGATTGTGTTGTTATTGCTAAGGACTCTCTTCCGGCTGCCTCCGGGACCCTTTTCGATCCATCCACTGTCTGTTTGTACTGCTGCTCATAAATTTTACAGCCCGTGCTGGAACCTACTGGGAGCTTAAACAATTGCTTTATTGATGAATTTCTCTCATACAAGGAAGAGCACCACACCAGTCTGGCATGGGACCTTTCAACATACCAAATTTAATACTGCTGGTGTTTTTTCTTGTATTATTCAAATCGGATAAGTGTTTGGCGATTGTGTGCTCTGGGTGAGGATTGCCCTTGAAAATGTTTTACTGGTGTTTCTTTATTTACTGCATTTTTTTCTTGGTCTCTAAAATTAAATGTATCTGTAAGATGGAGAGGCAAAATCATGGTTTATGTTTTTTTTGCAAGGTCTAAGTTGTTTCATTACCTTCCCTGTGGAGGAATAAATGCAAAACTGTACCAATAAACAAAGAGAGCCTTTGGAATTAGCATTAGAGGCTCAAGATTGTTCATTATAAAAGTAGCCTTAGACTTTTACATCGCTCTGCAAGAAGCATAAATGAATTACAGGGAACAGTGTTACTGTGATGTAGGTGTTGTATATGAGTGAGAAAGAGAGAGAGAGAGAGAGAGAGAGGCACAGTTTACGCTATGATACTATTTATAGGTGCAGCAAGGCAGTGGGGGGATATTATGTTAGTGGGAGGATTATTGGTGTTATTAGTCTTGGGCTACTAACCTATATGAGAGAGAGCTGGGAAGATATATTATGCCATTAAAGGGAGCGTCTTTAAATGGACACCAGATCAAGCCCCCGCCACAGTAACCTCTCGGAATCAGCGAATCAGCAAGGTGCTGGCTGTTTTTAGAGAATAAATATTGCAAGGAAAACATGTTTAATTCTCGCCAGGATCAGCTCCAGGTTCCTGGTGAGTCAACTGGGGGTTGGGGAAATGGAGAACTGAAATATTTATCAGAGCGTTGCATATTCAGCTGAGGGTCCTTTGTGCGTGCTCGTGTGATCTTTCACAACACGTTCACAAATTAAATATTTATTGCATTTAAATAAAAAGGCGAGTGCCGGGTCTCGCCCAATGGTTGTGTGTAGGTCTGTGTGTGCGTGTGTGCGTGAGGGGAGAAGCGAGTCGTGTGCTATCAGGGATGATTGGTGTGGAGTCCCGGGAGGCGGGGGTGTGTTGAGCCTGTCAGGATGGAGATATGAGACTCACCTCCCTATCTACTCATTCACAGAGACTGGAATCAGCCTCAGCTTAACCAGTGCGCTGTGGCTACTGAGGGAGCTGCAGCAGACAGAAAGAGCACAATGTCTGACCTGATGCTGCAGTATGCCTCTACATACACAGCAGCTATATATGGCTTCCCAAAAGCAAAACACATATACGCCATCCCATTTTTGTTGACTTTTGTAATTTCTGTTTCTCAGATCAGCTGATTGGACACCTTTATACACATCTCTTACACATCTGGATTCTTTCCACATCCTGGTCTCCTAAAAATGACGTTCCTGCACAATGAAACTGCATTGTGAATTACGTTTTAAGGGAAAAGTCTTTTGTCGTGGACTATGTTTGTTTTTAACGTATCAAAAAAAATGTTTCAATGATGGTCCGCGGATGTCCGCGCAGGGAGGCGGTTGGGGTGGTGGATGGGTCAAACAAACACTGGACTTTCCGACACGTTCTCATCCCAACTCGTCACATACTGGCGCTTTTGTCACGCCCCTTGACGTTACTTTAGAAAAACACTACATGGTTGGGCTTACTATGTTTGTAAAGTGAAAATGAAACTGAACGTTGTGAACAAGGAACACGAACGAAGAGCTAATTGTAACGTGAAAGTGAAACATAACGCACGGGACACAAACGGTGGTCTCCTGGATGAAAGCCCTGTGTTTGTTGGACCCATCCACCTCCACTCCCGCCCACCCTGTGTGTCTTTTCGCTCTTTAAACTACGTGATCACACTCCCAGACGACTTTTTCTGAGCATTAGCTGTTGCCGCGGATTGGTTTATGTTGTAGTTGAACGCCTGGTGCGTTTCATATCGGCACTAAAGGGTGCTATGTGTGTATCACACACCAAGGCGTGTGACAAAGCCTCGATATTTGACGCCCTGGGAATGAGAACGCGCTGGACAACAGTTTGTGTCTCATGTGAAACTAAGTCAGAGTTCACTTTTTTTTTACTAAAGCTAACCAAGTAGTTATGTTGTCTAAACCTAACCAAGAAGTGTGTGTGTGAAGTGTTTCTTTTTTGTTTGTTTTTTTATTTACACGTTAAACATGTGTTTAAAAATGTTTAAAAGTGTGACTGTAATCTGGGAGAAAATATATTTCCCTCGAAACGTAATTGAAAATGCAGATTAGTCGTAGAGGAACATAATTTTGCAGGAGACAATTTTTTCATATGACTAGTTTTGTGTCATTTTCCCAGAACAGACGGTTCCAAGCAACGTCATCAGTGAGATGTGTGCATACGTGGGGGGTAGAAAACTAACGGGAATGTCTGAGAGATCAACACATGGGCTCATTCTTGTGCCTTAAACTGCACAAATCAAAAAAAGGAATGGCTTGAAAATGTTAGTTAATAGCTATATGTTTCTTTATTGGGATAATTATTAGCTCCAGCAATCTGGTCCGAATCCTGGATTTTATGAAGGCGATGGACGGTGCTGCAATAAAACTGCAGGAATAAATGCCTGAGATAAAACATCTCACACTGTTACTCTGTGTTTTATGAAGAGAGCCAACTCTTGTCAGGCTCTGATCAATGTTTTGCTGATCAGTGTGATGTGTGTTCCGAGTTTCAGAGTGGGGCTCGGTGACAGCTGATAGAAGTGCAGACTGATGGCTTTAGATGGGAAATGTATCATGTTGTTATACTTCTATTTTTCACAGAGAAAAAAAGTGAGCAGGGTTTCTTTTCATGACCCTGTCGCTGATAAAAAATATTTATTAGATCCTGTTGACACAATTTCTTATGAGTGAAGCTTTGCTTGTTTACACTGCAGTCATCTAATATGAATTTGCACACACATACATCTGGCATAATATACTGAAGCGTAATGCGTTCACTTGAGAAAAAAAAAGTTGGCTCTTGTTTTTCTGACTCATGTGAAGCGTCCTCATGCCCACCAGCCCGCTGTGTCCTCCGGCGCTGGGGTTTGCGCTGGCTTCAATTTGCTATAGCTGCTAACTGAAGGTAGATCTCCAACGCGGCCGTCCGCTCTCCTCTTGACAAAGTCGTCTCCTAGTGGCGGGGGATGAGGCGGAGAGACCGCGGGATGCGCTAGCTAGCTAATTCTTGCCTCTTTTATGATAAATAGTAAATTTATCAAATTCAGTGCCCAGTAACACAATTTCCCAGAGACGGACCTCAATTAGCAGCTGTACTAATTTGAATTCATTCACCCAGCACCGGGGGTCTGATCCCGGACGACCCTGACTCCCCGCTGGATCAGCGAACTGTATGTTGCTGCTGTTACACAGGTTAGACCCGCAGGCCACCAACTCGCTGTGACCCCCGGCACTGGGGTTTGCGTTGGCTGAATTTGAGTTGCTACAGCTGCTAAATTCAGAAAAACAAGCAGATTTTTCTTCCATGAAAACATTTCTCATAATTCTGAGATAATCTCGTTAATTCAGAAAAACAGAGCAGAATGCTTTGTTTTTTTCATGAAAACTTTTAGCATATTTATAAGATAATAATAAACAGAGCAGAATTTTTCCTGAGATTTTTTATTTTTTCCTCAATTTTCAGAAAGTTTTGGTCATTCTTAAAGTCAGGGTAACTTTTTTCCCCCAGGAGAATGCAGTACTCAGATTATTATGAAGAAACGACAGAATTTTATACATGCTAATGTTACCAATATAATAACTGTAACTCTGCGTTCCTCTTGTGCAGCAGTCAGAAGCAGGAATTTCCTGCTGAGGTTACTCTTTAAATTTTTTATGCTAACATCACATGTGTGAGGGGCTTCTTTGCTTTTAACCTGAGCTGCCTGCCAGTTGATGTCTTGGGGCACTCGCTGTTCATTCCTCACTACCCCTAGAGCAAAGCTAGTGTGGTCGGTGTTGGAGTTCTCACTGCTGCAAGCCGCCGTTCCTCACTGGGATGTGAGTCACATTAACTCAGGTTTGCCAACTTTCAACTATACTAACTGGAGTGAGATTTAGATGTTTTGTTCTGGTGCTGGTGATGGGTGGGGGGGAATCTTAGAAATTTCTCCAAATACAATGGAGATGCAAATTTCAACAGACCTCATACAGACTGTTCAGTAGGAAATATTCCCATGGAAACGGTAGATGGTTAATTCACTGGATTATAAATTCAGCTCCATTGTATCGGGTACTGATTCTGAAAAGAGATGTTTTTTTTTTATCACAAATGATATTCTATTCATCTACAAACCTGGTCAAAAAAACTCTGAATTTGAGGAGAAAGCTCATCTCTATGAAGCATGAACACAACACAATAATACCATTAATAATTAATATACATTATTCCAAATATGCTGTCTGTGCTGTTGAATAAATCTTTTCACTAGTTATATTTCCGATTTTCTAAAGACTGCAAATCCTGTCCATGTGTGATGATAATTTATCTAACAACATTGCTGGTACAATAACATGTGTTTTCATACCTTTTGTCATATTTTGTTATTTACTCTAATGACTGGAGAGGTCCCATCCTGCATATGGGAATACATACATGCATACAATAATGCCACTATACTGTAAATACTGAGATTTTGGAGCAAAAGGAGCAAAACTGGAAAATCCCAGTAAAAATAAACAAAAAGTCAGACTTGTAATTACAATAAGCCTGAAACAAAAATGTCCCGCCAGCTCTGATGGAGCTCAAAACTCAACCTGAGGATGGCCACGATGTAACGCATGAGTTTTACTTGGAATCTGTGTGACATCTTTCCTGTCTGAAGTGTAGAAAAGTACATAATGTAGTTTACCGTTACATCCTGACAGATCAGGTCTCTGTCTGGGATAATTGATAATTGTAAATAATGAATGACGTTTTGGGAATGCCAGGATGAGTGCTCTCTAAACAGTAATTTTACAGGATTTCCACATGTTGTCCACATGAGCAGCAGCTTGAGAAGGGTGCATCTTTCACTCTGCAATAACCTTAAAAATTAAAGAGAAGAATGAAAAAGCATGCCCTGTTATGGGTAGAATGTGTTAAACAGAGGGCTGTGGTTGTACAACCAAGAACAGTACCGACATGGTATGGTTTGTAACTGGCTGTTAACGGAGCTTCAATTGTACACCAGCAGTATTCTGCAACTATGTTGTGTATATAAAACATGGTAATACAGTTTGCATCTAAGGATGGACCGAATAGTTCAAAGCTAAATTCATAATGTTGACAATCAAATTCTAAATCAACAGTTGAATGTTGCATGTGCATGTCTTTTCATCGCGTTTAAACCCGGTATCTGTGCACAGTTGCAGATAAAGATCAGGCAACACTAATATTATTTGTAGGATTCCTGCGTAGGATTGTTTCCAACTCATGTGATCCAAAACTTTCCAATAACTTCAGAGCGTTGTCCAAGTCCAAAAGTCAAAATTTATTGAAAAAAAAGATTGATGTAATAAATTCCAAAATTCACAACATGTTCTTATCTGATGAAATATTCTGCTTCAATCCATATTTGTTGGTGTTTGGCCTTTCAATAACATTTTCACTGCGGGCAAAAAACTGTTTTCTTTCACGTTCGCCGCACACAAACCGGCACTCACTGAGTTCTGTTAATTAACGCAATTTGATTTAATAGAAAAATACTAACTCCGTTATTCCGATGAATCAAAATATGAGGACAGACATTCAAAGCTTCATTTAAAAACCTCAACAGGAGCTTTGAAAGTAAAACAAAAATAAAAAAAGACTTTCGCTACAGCCACTAGTTGGTACTGCTTTGTACGTCATGTGTGGAAAGATCCCCTCTGCTCTCGGTTCTGAAGCTTAGTTACTGTGTTTTTGTTGTGGTTTGAACTGTTTTTTGAATGACTGAGGGACAATCTTCAGCACCAAGGACAACACTGATACCGCTGTTACCGCGGTATGGTTAGTAATAGGCTGTTAATGGAGCTTCTAATGTACACCACAGACAGATTATCCTGCAGTGAGTTTGTGTGCATAAAACATGGTAATGAAGTTTGTTAGTACTGCTTCATGCTTCATGCTTCATGTGTGGCTTACAGCGACCAGTCTAGTGATCGGTTGTTGCAATGATGCTGAACGACATAGAGCCACTATGCTGTATATTATTCCCAAACAAATTTCAGATTTAACTATAGAAAATGTAGTACATAACATCTGTCAGTTGTTTATAACAAAAAATATTACGCACATGTATGCAACCTGTTCCGTGCATGCAAATATCCAGGGCAGCCCCTCCCTCCTGAAAATACATCCCTGCATGTCTGTATATAAGATATCATGATATTGTGGCTATGATCTGTCTGCTGTCATTGTCTGTGAACGTGAAACCTGTCTATACGATACACACGCCCACTTCAACCAGTAGCCAAACTTCTCTCTCAAACTCGTTATCATTAATCACACAACTACTTCTGTCACTTTTCATGCATACGAACACCATTAATGTCTTAGAAGAGAGACCATAGACTGTATATCAGTGGACGTAGTCACCGTGACGTCACCCTGTGGTTTGTGGACTGCCGTTTTGAAGTCTCAAGTTCGACATTTTGGCCGTCACCATCTTGGTTATTTGCAACCAGAAGTGCCACAAGAGGGTGGACCTAAGTACAACCAAATGCTAAATGAGACATTTTTAAGTGACAGAAATGGTTATTATTAACTTCCATGAACCGAAAATACACTGAAAGGATTAAAGCTGTAAGACGAAAACATGGACAACTCCCAGACCCTACTGTGACTCTAAATGGGACCATAATTTACTAAATGAACATCATGCTGTATTGAAGAAGACTTGAAACTAGAGATTGAGACCCTAAACTCATGTTTACAATGTTTACTGAGGTAATAAATCAAGTGAGAAGTAGGCTAATTTTCTCATAGACTTTTATACAATCAGACTTCTTTTTGCAACCAGAGTAGTCGCCCCCTGCTGGCTGTTAGAAAGAATGCAAGTTTAAGGCACTTCAGCATTGGCTTCACTTTTCAGACCCCGGAGTTGCCCACTGGGAGAGACTGAAAGTATGCTTTGTCATGTCTCACCCCACCCTCAAGTGTTTGGAACAGCTAAAATGCTTTTGCCTTGAGACACAGAGTAGACCTAAAGCTACTCAGTCTCAAGTCTATCCCGGTTAGCAAAAGGTAATTTCACTGACTTTATACCTCTTCTCTAATTGTGCCACTGTTACACTATGCTTGAGCATGTCTCAGATAAACATACAGAAAAATAAGAACACTGTACTTCACCAGAAAACATACCGTTTCCTGTTTGTGACAATAATCCACTGGAGGGGACTCTCGACGGACCAATATGATGTGCAAGATAAGAGCCTGGGCTGGAGATAACCAAGCTAGCAATAGTCGTCGCAAGCTTCTTCATATTTACCTTGTTACTGTAACAATAGCCTATTATGCCTCTGGATACCTCCATCTGTAACACAACCCTCAGCAACTGAGTCAAAAGTATCTTGAGACATTAGGGGAAATTCAATGGGCCATTATGCCGTAATTGCCACGGTTAGTGGGCAGAAGTTGTAAAAATAACGAGCGAAATAAATATTGGATTCCTAAATCCTGCCAATGAGAATCCACAGTCCTGTAGGTAAATAAGGTTAGTGCATACTGAGCTGGTTGTCCCCAGCTTGCTGCTAATTTCCAAAGGCTAAATGTCAGTGTGCTACCTCCTCGTTAATGACACAACCAGGAATCCGTTTTATCGCTTTAAAACACATTCAAAAGTCCAACAGCAGCGGGGACATTTTAATCACAGCATGTTCAGATCACAGTCTCTCTACTGTGGCAGATATGTTATTTAGTTTTCAAACATATGCACATTCAAGTCAGGCCCCTGAAGTTACCTGCAAAGCATAACAAGCGTGAATATGGCTTTTCACCGTTCCTGTTGTGAACTTGAAGTATGGGTCAGCCCGTGCTGTTAGGAGACCAGCTGGATAGGAAAGGCCCCGGTTCTGCTTTAACAATGGCACCGTGAACGGAGCCGACCCACTGTGACAGAGACATCAAAAATGAGCCAAACATAATTAGCATTGAAATAGTCAGCGTGTGGGGGTGTTTTATGTGCAAAATAATACCTCATCAACATCAACAACAGCTATTACAAGATGACGGAAAGCCTCTATTGATGAGCGCGGCCCAGCACGGAGCGCACCGTAAATCACCGTATGATCCCTCTGAGGCTTAAATTGGCCTTTTCTTTTTCTGAGAATACTGCATGGTTATGAATACAATTTAATACACAGTGTAAGCTCAGGTACATTTTCTTTCCATATCCAAAAGTAGCTCTTTAACTCCATTACCAATGTAGCGTCAGACAAAAAATATTGTTGACAAGGACAGCCTAGCGAGAGGAGATTCACCTCCTGGGAAATGGGAGTTTCAGAACAGCTTTGTCTTGGAAATGTAGCACCAGTTCATTAAAGGTTAATGGTGCATTGGTGATAAGTTTTATCCACCTCCTCTCTTCCGGACTAATGGTGCTCTGCTCGCATGTTGACATTTTTCAGATAGGATTGGATGTTTGAGTCTTTGGATGAGGTGTGAAGGGTTTGCTGGTGGCCAATGCAGCAATAGCTACAGTTGTTTGCGGGGAAAATGCCAAAGGTTCTCCAAGACACGATTTACAACTCAAGGCACCTGTACTCTCGTCTCACTAGACATGTCAGTAAATCCTCTTGTATTGCAAGGATAAATCTAAGACACCATGATATGTTTATAACCCCATGTCTCAGCTTGCTCTAGGCACCAGCACTGGGTGTCATAATGCTGCAATACTGAGGCTGAGACATTCTTGATGTGAGACATATGTCTAAAAAATGCAAGATTATCAACTTAAAAGTTAACTTTCCCACTGGGCATTACACATGTGGTGGGAGGACGTACTGTCATATCTCAACAACCGCATTGGCAATGATTACAAAGCAAAAATTGTAAGAACTTAGATGGCTTTGTAATGTATAACGCATGGAGGCATTATGTTATCTGGAAGTAGTTGGGGCCACTGCACCATTTATTTTCAAGCGTTTTAAAATGGAAAGTGGTGAGAGATAGGAGTTTATAGTGCTTATATATTAGCTCCGGAGGGAAGTGACTGCAGTTAACAGTCCTGGCCACCGGCCAGTGTGATCTAACTTCTTTATAAAGGGAGAGCTGGGATTTTTTTTATATAGGGTAGAAATAGCAGAGATATTAACTCTGGCCATATTAAACAATAGGTGCTCTGTTAAGATGTGGCAGCCAATGAAAGTATACCGCACGTAAATAGTTTATCCTACTTCCTGCTCAAATAACATTATTGTTTTTCATTTCATTTCTGCATGGTTGACAACACGTGGATTGCACAAAAGTAGTATCTTTGTCTCTTGGTGGCTTTTAAATACTTGTATCAATGGGTGAAAGAGTAGTTTTTGTTGTTTTGTTTTGCCCTAACCAATCAGTAGCGACTGACATATCTGTTCCTCTGACATTATTTTCTTTTGACATGAAAGCTGAAGTCACCAATTAAAGCAATATGTCAATTCACAGCAAGAACTGTTATTTCTGCAACTTGACTTGCAAAAACATGCACCGGCTGTGTCAATCTCATACACCATTGTTCCCATTTTCTGTCACTATTTTTTTATTGATGTAGCTAGCAATCTGTGTAGGATGATGTCTCCATTATTGAACCTATCTTATAAACTTTTTATTTTGGTTGTTGAGTCAACAGCCATCAAGAGAGCACGACACCCAGCCCAGACGCCCAGAAAGAAATGTTGGTATTGGACGTTTCTGCAAACCACGGATATGCTGATTGTCGATGTTTTTGTATTCGGTAAGAGCAAGTGATGTAGTATATTGAGCGACCATTATTAAACTTTTTAAGGTATAATAATGAGTAACAAGCAAGAAAGTCCACAAAAGGGCTGGACTGCCTATTATTCTGATGGCCCATTATTCCGAAACCCCAATGGTGCAAAAAATGTCCCATTGGACCGAAAGCCCATTTGTCCAACAGCCATTATCCCGAAAACAAACCCCATACTTCTGAAGGCTCATTGCTCCATAAATGTCAAACAAACATAGGACTTTCACCCAGGAGACCGCTGGTCGTGTGAAACCAAAAGTCACCGTTGACTTTACGCTTGTTGCGTTACGTTAAGTAAGAAAGTCCACTAAGGGTGGCTGTTATTTATTTATGCTAGTTTGAACACATGGCATAGTCTTTTTTCAAACCATAACCAAATAATTTTGTTACCTAAATCTAATGATTTCACAACATTAACCACGTGGCATTGTGCTTTTTCTGCAAGCTTGATACAAGGCTGATATGAAACGGATTCATGAAATGTATTTCTGGATCAGAGATGTCGACATTCAACGTATCTATGGTTTGTAGAAACGTACAATGCCAACTTTTTGTTTTCTTCTGCAACATCAGACCTATTTGAATTGCTGAGCAAATCAGGGATAAGCAGAGATTCACAGGTCTGGAACCAGGCTAAGAAATCACAAACAGTAGACACTACGACCCATTTTTTGCCTATATTCCTTTACATTTTGGCAAATTGGCACCATTAAAAGTATACCAAATTAGCTATTTGCAGTTCTTTTTTGCAATATACCCATGGATGTACAAACCACTATCACTGGATGATTTTGATATTGAAGAAATGGGTTTAATTGGGTTGATTCTTAGGCAAGTTCTGAAGCTTTTTTCTACAATTTCTAAGTGGATTCATGAACTATGAATTCACTCTGGTCATCTGAGATAATGATATCCCTTGGGAAGGGTAGGTCACATTGAATGATATCAATATGTGTTTCAAGTATGTGTTTTAAGATTTGACTGAGTTATGACTCAGAGAAACAGTAGGATTTTTCTCCTTCAACTCTCCTAAGCCCCTCTGGGGAGGCTTTCGGAGTTCTCTTTTAGTTTTGACCTGTGCTTGAGGGTGTGTTGAGCATCATATAGAAACACCTAGCCTCATTTGGGAGTGTCTCATCCAGTCCGTGAGAAACAACCTCGGATAGTTCCATAGAAAAACTTAAGGAAGCTGCAGTGTGCTGCTCTTTATTGGAGGTGAGGGAAGTTACCCTGACGTGAATTTAAGTGCTGAAGCAACACTGCCGGCTCAAAATAGCCTGACTGGTCCCCGCCCAACCTGCCAAAGGCCTCGCTTGCAATGTGGCAGCTGCTAATTTCACTGCTAATATGTGCGTTGGTGGCTATTATTGTTTCGTGAACAAATTATTAAGATGGTATTAATTACACTATATTAAAATGATGTGTTAGTTATTTACGGAGAAACAGGTTGTGTATGTTTTGCTGCAGTGGTGCCACCTGTGCCTATTTTCCTTTTGTAACATACTGCAGGCCTCAGTCTGTATCAGCAGAATGCTATTTTAGATTGCTGTTGCCTGCCCATGCGGTCTGCAGTGTAACTTCTGCTAGTGCACCCCCACATTTCAAAAGCCCCCTCAGTGATTTAAAAAATGTTCATATTCATCCTGTGGCAGATTACAGTGGTCCAGCTCCCTGTACATCTGTCCTTACCCTGTCCATTGGAGTCTGGTCCAGCTCAGCCACCGGGCCGCACATAAACCTGTCAGCGGAGAACTATTGCCTGCAACTTCCTGGTCATCTACAAACTTTTATTTCTTTGGCCATGGGGCAAAATCATCGTTGACTCGTCAAACCCTGTCCATGAACTCCTCCAGGTCCTCCGGCACTTCTGGGTAGAACCACAACATTTAGGCTCACTAACAACTTCTTCCCTCTTGCATCTGCATTACAAAATAGTTTATCTGCAAACCATCAACAGACTAAAGGAGAAATTGGGCCTCATGCAGCAACATTTTCTTAAATTAATTTTAGATTTCCTTTTGATTTTCTGTCAACAAGTCAAACCCAGATGCGCCGAACATGCTTAACCATCCAAATCTGCTTTTACCCAGGTGTGCTGAATGATGAATCCCACTTGATCATAAATTGGAGGTGTGTGGCTGATTGTTTATTATTAGCATAGGTTACGCCCCCTAAACACTACATACTGGCAGCTGTTAAGTCGTGTGCAAAAACTCTGGCACAAGCCCAAGAATTGAAGAGATGCCACCAAAAAAGTCTGTAAAAAGAAGAACATAGAGAGAGCAAGAGAGAGAGAGAGAGAGAAAGAGAGAGATTCGAAAGGCATCAAAGCCACGCAATATCATCCGAGGGTTTTTATAGTCTTAATTGGGATCAGTGGACCAATGGTATTTCTTTAATAATACAATCATTATAATTACTCTAAAGCATATAATAATCTAAATTTGATTAAATGATATTCATGCGTTTTTTTTATGTTTCTCAAATTTAAAACTCAGGTTTTTCTTGCTATATACAAACAATAAGTGGACTGTGAAAATAAGATGTTTTTTCTTATCTTGGTAAGAGTGCTCTAAACCACTCAAAGTTTCTCTTCCCTAAGAGAAGAGCAAAAATAAGAAAGCATTGCTGATTCCCAGAAATCAATGGGTACTAACAAAAAAAAGAACAAATCGTGATAAGAACAAAAAGAGAGAATTTGTTTGTATGTCCCTTCCTGGCCTGTTGTCTGTTACGCAGCATGGAGAAAAGGAAGGATGTGGAGGTAACACAGGGTTCACTTCCCATCTCAGAATCTCAGAGCTCCAATTAATACCTAAACCACAACTACCACTGTGTATGCCAAGTTACCGTCACACTGGTTTCACACCCCCGCCTACTACAAAAACTATCTTCCAGTCATTATTGCAGTCACCTTTGTATTATCATTGATTGATATGTGTGATATCATGTGCACTGTGCCTCAGTGTGACTGCTCCTTTAAATAGTGTTCTTATGGCACACATCATATCCGACTCTAATGCTTCTCACACTTGAATCTATTCTACACTGTTTTTTACACATCCCTGGAGCCGGGGTTTTTTTTTCTCAGTGTGTGTATTTTTGGCAAGCTGCACGCAGTTTGCTGTATCGAAGGTTCAAATGTTGTGAACTTCAAACCCACCATGGGCTGATGTCTTTAAAGGGGACACAACATGCTCAATGTCAGGTTCATTCTTGTATTTTCTGTTTTCTACTCGAACATGTTTACATGCTTTGTTGTTCAAAAAACAATGTTTTTCTCATACTGTCTGTCTAAAATGTTTCGTTTTAGCACCTGTCTCTTTAAGACCCCCTCCTGAAAAAGCCCAGCTCTGATTGGCATGTGAGAAAAATATGGTGCACCTTTGCAAAAATAGTTCTCAAGCTATGGGCGATATATTCTAATATACTGTATTCTGCATGTGACATAGGAAGGGGAGCCAAATTTGAATGGCTTGTTGGGTAACATGGATGGAAGACATTTGACACTGATGTATAGGCTGAGTCTATGAAAGATAATGAATCACTAGTTTTGCTGAACATATACAGATACAACTAGAATACATTCCCTTCAGAAGATGTTTTTTTTTTTCATACTTGTTACAAAGGTATAAGAAATAACAAAATGAGTAGTACCAAGTTGCATAAAGTGGGCATCTGTGGCATAACAAAGACAAGTTCCTCCAAATTAAATGTCAAAATACGCTGTTTATCCTCTAAAGTGACACATAGAAGTCTTTTCTGATGTGACGCTGCTACCGACAGGACAACATCACCTGTCTGTGCCTTCAGTTATAAACCACTGTTGGGAAATTATATTTATGGAAAGATTGTGGTCATGTTTTGTATTTTTTTGCTATATAAATTTGTTTTACTGGGACATCACATCTTACACAGCATCCAAAAGTAAAAAGATGTCTAGTTTTATATTTCATTAAACAGAAACACTGATTTACATACAGATGAACAAAGTAAGACCAATATAACATAAAAATTTAAATTAAAACCGCCCATCCACTCACCCTCCAGTTTGTCCACTTTTACAAGATGAGTTAATGTTTTGTAACATATATAGTGTATAGCTAGCACACATAATTAGTAAGGCTGTCAAAGTTAATGCGATAATAACATGTTAACGCAAATTTGTTTTAACGGCACTAATTTCTTTAAGGCATTAACGCAACTTGTGATTTTTAGGATGGAGCAAGCTAGAGTGAAGATACTGGTATCAAATGAAACAAGAAGGAATCCATTGGTACCAACCATGCCATACTTACTAGCTTGTCCTGAAGGAGTCTCCCCTTTACAGACATGCCCACTGTATGATAATCACATGCAGTTTGGGGCAAGTCATAGTCAAGTCAGCACACTGACACACTGACAGCTGTTGTTGCCTGTTGGGCTGCAGTTTGCCATGTTAAGATTTGAGCATATTTTGTATGCTAAATGCAGTACCTGTGAGGGTTTCTGGACAATATCTGTCATTGTTTTGTGTTGTTAATTGATTTTAAATAATAAATATATACATACGTTTGCATAAAGCAGCATATTTGTTTACTCCCATGTTGATAAGAGTATTAAATACTTGACAAATCTCCCTTTAACGTACATTTTGGACATATACAAATTTGTTTTGATTAATTTGCGATTAATGGACATCATGCGATTAAATGTTTTAATCGATTGACAGCCCTAATAATTAGACATGTTCAGCATCTTAAAGAATTCAAGTACATGGCACTGCTACAGAAGTGCAGTTGGATACAAAATGATGGGAAAGTGCATTTCTGTGAGAAGAGGATAGGTTTCCATGTAATGTAAAATTTCTTAGTCGACCCTCTGAGGGAACTTGATTTTTTCCAGTTCAAGGAATGACATTAGATTAGTCTGCCAAGAGCATTCTGCTGGGGGCTTAGGTGATTCCCAGTGTAGAAGGATGCATCTGCTGCGATAAGAGAGGCAGGTCATTCAATTTCTTTTTAGTAAACTCAGGGTAGTTAAAGGGCACTCCAAAAATGGCAATGAGTGGGCACGGTACAATAGTGGTCATGCTTTTTAAAAACAATGCTGGCTGTCAGTTGGAAATAGGAAAGGAACAGTGTGTTATAGTCCGATGTTTTGTTCAGTGGGCAACCGCCAGTTCTGAAAATGCGGAAGAGCCTTAAATTTGTATTCTTTCTAACAGCCAGCAGGGGGCGACTCCTCTGGTTGCAAAAACAAGTCTGATTGTATAGAAGTCAATGAGAAAATGAGCCTACTTCTCACTTGATTTATTACCTCAGTAAACATTGTAAACATGAGCTTATGGTCTCAATCGCTAGTTTCAAGTCTTCTTCAATACAGCATGATGTTCATTTAGTTGTCGACAGCTTCAAAACGGCCGTCCACAAACGAATGGGTGACGTACTACGTCCACTTCTATGGTTTTGTTGACCCATTCATCCGCCCCAACCTCCTTCCTACACGGACTTTGTCGCTTTATAATAACATCACTTGACTTCCTCCTGTGCTCCTGTCACAATAACTACGGCAGCTAGCGCTATCACTTGAATGTAAACAGATGACGTCTTGGGGCACTTCTCGAAAAGACTGATGCTGTCCTTTTTCTTGGATGTCTCTTTTTGCACAGTGCGACATTGATAGATCTATTTTGTTGGACTTCTTGGTAAAAAGTGGATTCAGTTTTATTTCGAGGATGTTGTTCTACTTCAATAGGCCATGCCAGAGGAAACACTTGTAAGGAATGTGTAGAAGGGAACTATTATTGGTATTGTATCTCAGCTGGTACTACTGCTTTCAAAGAACTACTCTGGAATGGAGCTAGGAGCTTTTTTAAGCATCAAACACCTGACCAGCCTTGATATGGGACACTATTGTTCCATTGAGGCAGCATCTGATACAACCAAAAAACTAATTGGGTGCATCAGGGCTATAACGCTGAATGTTCTGGCAGCGCTCTGGCCCAGTCACGACTCTGTTGCAGTTTCAATGTCCACTGGTAAACATTTCACAAGCGGAGCATCTGTTCTTCGGCAGCCCCATTTTAGAGTTGTTTTGCCAACTTTTTTTTCGTATTTTATAAGCATAAATACACATTTGCAGGTCATTTTGATGCGGTAACAGATTTGGTAACAGATGCTTTGTTGCTTTTAACCTTGTCTGCCATTATCTTAAACGTCTATAGCCGATCTCACGGCACAGCTGCTGTCATTAACCTGTACTTTTGTTTATTTAGTCTGACGATGTTGTGATCGTAACAAACTGGTTAAGTACGAGAATGAGAAATAATTAGTACGGCACCGATAGGCAGAAGTGGTGGCACGAGGTAAAAGGCAAAAACAAGGACAAAGAAGTAAAAAAAAAAAACATGCTGCCTCATGAGAAGTGCGAACAATGAGAGCATGTTGATATTGTGACAATTGTCTCCTGAGTCACTTTGTTTCTCAGGAATTGAGTAACCTCGGAAGCCAACAAGAAGACAAGTTGTTTGGCAGCTAATTGAGGAGCTCTGAGCTTGTGCCAGAGTTGTGTTGAGGAGCTCCGTCTGGTTTTAATTAATACCAGTGGACCTCCAAAGGCCTCTGAGTGAGAAGTCATGGAAGACAGGCGCTCACTCAACCGTAGAGCTACAGAGGTCTGCACACACCAGATAATTGTATTGATGTTTTGGTAGACTACACAGTACTGTATTAATGTTGTTGGTGGACTTACTTTTTTTGGCATTGTTACACTGTCCTCTGTCAAACACCTGTTTGTTATCTTTTGATAAATTGTATAATGGGACGCTCTTATTTCAGTAATTACTACCTAGCCCAAACCATTTAGCGGTTGAGCTCTGCCTTTGGTCCGTGTTTGGATCCATGTGGTTTCTTAACTGAAAAATGTGCTGTTTCCAGCATGTTCCCGTAGCCTTATTGAGATTAATGTTGTTGTGATTACCTGTGTTACGGGCTGAGAGTGGACCGGGGTGGAGGGGGCAGTCAGGAAAGCAATGCTACAATTTACTGCTAACTCTGCGGGTGGCATTGTGAGACAGGGTCTGTTCACTTGTTAACCCCTGATTGCTGACCCTGACACCCAGCCTGCATCTTCAAACGTTCAAGCCAGGTTTTCTACATTTCACAGTGGCAGAAGGTATAATTAGTTAGATTGATCTTTTGTGTCCAGCTGTGCAATATTGTCTTGGCTGGCTTTGGGCTAGATCAGTCGGCTTTGCTACAGGAAAATGTTCGAGAGTCGGTGTAATGACTACAGTCAGACACCCAAATTGTACCTCTAATTAGAATTTTTTTCGGTGACTGATTAGAAACAAGATCATTTAATTGCCACTACGTTAGAAGACTGCTTCTCTATACAGGAGATTGATGTATTAGATTCTTGCAAGTTACTCTTTAGATTCTTCCTTTTCAAACTTTCTTGCTGAAGCTACACATACCGAGCCGAGCAGAGATTGCGGATAAATCGCTATTCTCAGCTTACAGAGAGCCGTGAGGCCCGGGGGGCGAGCGTGTGCCTTAATAGATGGTTAGTGATATACATAATATTTCAGTTTTGACAGCAAATCTGTTCTTAAGTTGCCGTGACAGCCACTCAAATCCATGCCAGAGAGCTATCAAATGGAATGGATTATTCCCCGCGTTCGCTGTCTACAAACCAAACTGAGCGGGGCATGACACAGTTCCTCTGGCAGTGGTTTGTGGGGTGGCATGCTGCCAAGGAACAAAGGCCCCAGCTTGGCAGGGCCATGTGACGGAACAACAGGAACATCTTCATAGCCCCGGCTCAACTTTCAAAAATCGCACAGGTAAAGAAAAAAGCAGCTGTGCACGCCTCGCAGCCGCCGAGGATCGTGGTCTCACTCGGCTCAGCGCTCAGCACAGCTGCTCATTGTGCTCGGCGCTGGAGAGAATCATACCAATTAATGCCCTCGTCTTCCTTCCTGGCTAATTTGGATGAAAGCCGCCATCGCTTCTCTCTCTCTGAATCACTTACAGTAGATCTCCGAATATCAGTGTATCAACATCAGCAGAAAAGGCCATGTGTGATCACTGAGAGGCTCTCAGCTTCATGCACTATTTAGATTTCTCTCTAAGAGGTCTCAGCTTTTCCTTACCACTCATTGAAAAACACATCCAATTCATACTGTGCTGTAGTAATGATTTGACTATCATTGCCTGCACAAGAAAGTTTCATAAACATGTCATAAGACTTCTATTCAACTCAGTTCATTTCAAAGTGCCTGCAAAAGAAATCTAGTTTGCAGACGAGACTTACGGCACACATGAGCAGAAAAAAACATAAATAATAGAAAACATGGACCAAATGTGAGTCAGCAACATTAAACAGAAATAGTTGTTCATCACTCATTGATGTGAAATGCCACATACTTAAAAATAAACATGCACGGGAAACCACGTCCCTGCATGTTAAAACGAAGCAGTCTACACGATTCTTTTAGTCTTGTATTAACACCTAAATTGGCACCCAGGGGCTGTGGAGGCAGGAGAGAATAACATTAGCTTTCCTCTCCACCACCGCGCTCCTCCAAGACTTACTCACACCAGTAGACATAACTGGCTGTTTTCACCCAACTTTCCCAATCTGTTTATTAGTGCCTCTAAGAGAAAGCAGCCAAAACAGAAACAAATAGCACCCGATTCAACTGTTATCAGGCAATTAAATAGGCGTTATCAGTCGCTATAAGCACCATAGATGTGGGTCATTAGGGCCCTACTACGCCTACTACGTCGTAAAAGTGTAAGTGAAACTTGAAAGCAACACATTCTAACATATCGTAAAACTGAATGAAACGGCGTGTTTTGGACACCAACAAAAAGGCTTCTTTAGGTTTAGGCAACAAAACTACAACTACTTTAGGTTTGGGCAACAAAACTATACAACTTTAGGTTTAGGCAACAAAACTGCAACTTCTTTAGGTTCAGGCAACACAACTACAACTTCTTTAGGTTTGGGCAACAAAACTATACAACTGTAGGTTTAGGTAACAAAACTGCAACTTCTTTAGGTTCAGGCAACAAAACTACAACTTCTTTAGGTTTAGGCAACAAAACTACAACTTCTTTAGGTTTAGGCAACAAAACTGCAACTTCTTTAGGTTCAGGCAACAAAACTGCAACTTCTTTAGGTTCAGGCAACAAAACTACAACTTCTTTAGGTTTAGGCAACAAAACTACAAGTTCTTTAGGTTTGGGCAACAAAACAACAACTTATTTAGGTTTGGGCAGCAAAACTACAAGTTCTTTAGTTTTAGGCAACAAAACTACAACTTTTTTAGGTTTAGGCAACAATACTACAGCTTCTTTAGGTTCAGGCTAAAACAAACACTTACTTAAGTTTGGGGGAAAACTTGTGTTTTGGGTTAAAATAACTACAAACACAAAGACAACTACACATTGTTAGTTTCACACGGGATGCAAACTCTGGTCTCCCTGGTGAAAACCCTGTGTTTTGTGTCCCATCGTCCCCGTCCCCAACCTCCACCTCTTACAGAGTTTCACACTGTCTATACTACAGCGCCTGACTTCCACTTCTGCCCCTGTCATAATTACTACGGTTGTTAGAGGTAGTTGTCCTGTTCTGTTATACCTTCTTTCGGTGATCTACCATATGAATAAATGATAAAACCTGATAGTGAGTGTAGCAGGCCCCTATTGACCCTCATCCATGGGGCTTATAGTGACTGATAACGCCTATTTAATAGCCTGACAACAGTCTAATCGGCTGCAAATAGAGATTAAACTTATATATCACTGTCCCTCTCCTGCAAGGGTGTAGGAATGGCAACATTACCCTCAAATGTGAAAACATGTCTATCTAAATATTAAAATATGCAAGCATGTGGAAAGAGCATAACCCAGGGGAGAGGCAGTAGATGAAACAAGCCACTATGAGAGGATGCCACTGACCCAGATAGAGGGAAATCTGTCTGTACAGAAACCCAATATCCTGCACTTAATGACCTCATCAAACTTCAGATGTAGACTTCCTGATTTATTATTTGAAATAACACGGCAGACATCCGAGTTCTTATATACTATTACTTGAAATACTTTTTATTTGCCTCTCAGAATGTTCAGCTCTGCATAAACTCTTGTAAATCTCCATTTCTCCGAATAAAAAGCTCTTTTCCAAACTATTTTCACTCTGCATTCCATCTTTACAATCTCCCTCTAATTCCGGTCTCTGCCTGCGGTGAATCGTTGAAGGCTGCTCGGAGGTGTAGGCTATTATGGCTAATGTTTTGCAGACAGTCTAATTTGTTCACATTTTATCTCTGTCTTTATGCCTCCCTAACCTCCCTGCATAACCTGCCAGCCCCTTTCTTTTTACCTTTTCTCTTTTTGCACTTAATAGGATGCAACGTTTGATCGGCATGACTCTGCAGTACTTCATTAGTTGACTGGTCATAAAATGTCAGGTCGGTAAATGCAGCAATATTACTGAATCAGAGTTGAACATATTTTTAGCCTTGAGGTTGAGATTCACTTATTGTCTGCAGTACTGGCTGTGCAGTACTATAGTTGGAATAACTTTTG
This sequence comes from Sebastiscus albofasciatus, assembly GCA_916701655.1. Classification (NCBI taxonomy): domain Eukaryota; kingdom Metazoa; phylum Chordata; class Actinopteri; order Perciformes; family Sebastidae; genus Sebastiscus; species Sebastiscus albofasciatus. The sequence goes on from CAKAOI010046709.1 coordinate 149,578, forward strand.
ACAGAAATGTGAAATATGAGTGTGCTTCCCTACAAAAGAAAAGTTCATTAACACATTTGATCAAATTAAGTTAACACTAGAAACTGAAGTCTGTATTACATTATATAGTATGTAATATACAGCAGCGTTACATAATTGTGATTGGCCCCAGTGCAAATTTTTTTCTTGGGCTCTGGCTCCAAACATAAGCACACACAACCACTCCAGACAATTGCAAATCAGACCAATGCTGTGTCACCATGGAGAGGATCACCATGCAACTCCCACTCTGCAAACCAGCCTTAGACAGGCAACACGGACAGCAGCCACATTTAACAACGCTAATTTAACAGCGTGCCCTGGACTCAGCGGTCAAATGTTATCACAAACACAGATTACCGTAGGTGCACATTTTCCATACATAGGTAATCACATTGCTAAAGATTTAAATACCTGATTCCACTCCATAATAACAAAGAGAAACCTGCACTCACTCATTAGAAGTTCATGCAAAGTCATTGACAACACTGCTCAAGAAGACTGCGACAAAACGGTGAATGCGCTACGCTACATTTACGCCATTAGTAGTACAGTGGGTGGTATCTAGCAAAATAGATAGCCTACATTTAATTCCTTTGAACTTTAAATAATCTAGTGAAGTAAAGCTGAAAGAACACATTTTCTTAGTACATACTTCATTTTCAAGTATTATGGAGATTCTATGACAATTATTTATTTATTTATCTAAAAGGCCATGAAATGTAGTTGTTTGTCACAACGTCAGTGGTTGTCATTGCCGCCTTTTCAGTGCGGTATGGTAAAGCATGATTTATCAAACAATTGGTGAAGCTGCAACATTATATGATTGGCATAATTGAAACATTATGTACAGTAATAAAAAATAATGAGACTGTGTTCCTGCCCAAGGGCAGCAAATTAACAATCTTCAAACTGGCAAATGACGTTCAGTCGATAAATCAGAAATTGTGATTCTGTGGCCATGTAGATTTTGATTCATTCATCTATAGTATGTAGATGTTCCAAATGCCTAAAGTCAACTAATGTATTGTACATGTAACAAAATTAAATTTGCATGACTAGGATGTGTTCCATTATCTATTGTGGGCAATTGTTGGCTTAGTAGTGATGAATAATTAATCACAATTAAGCTGTTTGTACGGTATAGTGTTATCTTTCACATTGGCATAGCCTGTTTTTTCAAAATGATGAAGATAAGGTTGCTTGTCACACGGTTCCTTATGTTGCTTTGACTTGGTCATATTTTTAACAGAGGTCATAATGAGTAGTAAAATGAACTGGCAATAATCACATGATCTGCTCTAGGGACCGTGGTGTCCCAGATATATCCCAGTTGTTTCTATTTTAAAAGGCTGGTAGGTCACATGCCTCTATCAAGGCACTTTTAAGTCATGCAACAAAGAAGATTTCAGTTTGTTTTATAGCGGGTGTTTAATTCTGCACTGGTTGCCTGGTGACCACAAGGTAACAACAACACTCCAGGAAGTCACAGCTTCCAGAGAAAAATGGTTGAGCAAGTAACTCCGCGTAAAACCTCAAATTGTTTTTACACTTTGTTTTTCTTCTTTTGTGGATTAGACAAACAAGATACAGTGTGTGGATTAGTGAGTTTTGGAGGTATTGGTATGCTGCGTATGGAAATTAGTGCGTTATCATTCCCATCAAACTCTCAGGAAGAAAGCAAATAAGCTCAAAATGGTGTGTTCCAAAGCATTAGAGGATGCAAATCTTCTATACCCGCTTGCTTTTGAAATAATAAATCTAATCAGGCTTCCACCTAAATAGTTATCTGGTGCATCCGACCACTCAGCCCAAAATAAAGATTTCCATTCATTCACTTTGAGGAAATGAAAACAAAAAATATAACAACTTACAGAGAAGCGGAGGCGACTCACAGCATCACATCCACAGATGAAAATGTTCAGCTGTACTCGTAGTACAATACATATGCAATAGATCACGGAGAACTAACAATGCCCAACAAGGTCTAACAGAAAGTGGCACAATATCTCGAGCACTAACCTGCCTCTGTTTATGTAATACAAAATACATATTCATACATTCTCAAATGCACATACTCCTCCTGACAGAATTGGTCACACAATGTGAGCATTCAGGCTATTGTAACGCCAAACACTGGATTTTCTACTAAACATCGCTACAGTATATTCTAACTCCGTATATTAAAGGAACAGTATGTGATAAATTTACTGTATTAAATCATAAAATGGCCATAATTGGTCATCAAAGATTAAGGAACCATGCTAAATTGAAATACTGGCTTCTCCAAACAACAATGCTACAGCCAGTAGGCTATATTCTCCTTTGCAATTACCATTCCTGTACAGAATGACTGTTTTTGTCTTGGCCTGTGTGATCCCACCAATGCCCATTTCCGACACCCCATGTTGCCAGATGTGAAACACCAAACACAGCGTGCTGCAGCCATGGAAGCAAGCAAACTAACTGGATCAACAGAGCCTAAAAAGCCTCGGCATCTTTCTGCATTTGAAAGATGGAGACAGCTTAGAGCCCAGAAGGATTTTGAGAAGGATGACGAGTTGGCTAATTTTCTCTTGAGCAGGTAAGCATTGAATGTCAGTGTTGTGCTAACCTTAAACTAATTCATCATGGCTACTTGTACAGATTTGTACAACATTTGAGTATTCAAATTAAATTAGTATAGAGTACTCGAGTATTTGAGACACACAACCAGTGGAGTGATAGCGACAACTCGAGTACGCAAGTAACGTTACTCATGCTCATCCTAGCTATTTATCTATCTTATGCGTCACAATTAGTATTTGTTAATTTTGTAATGCTAATAGAGTATTCCTTGCAAAATCGCAAAGAAAAGTTAAAGACTTGTTTGTATGGATAATGTTCACTGATACAAGTAACATTTGTTATTTACCTGTTTCAGGTCAACGTATTCTCATACAACAGTTTATATCATATCTTACGAAAAGTTATCTTTCATTTTTTTTGCGTTTTCCTACAAATGTCCAGCGTCAATTTCCACTTCAGTCTTTTCAAACGTAACATCCGTCTTCACAGGAAACATCTTGGTTAGGTTTAGATAACAAAACGACTTAGTTAGGTTTAGGAAAAGATCGTGGTTTTGGTTAAAATAACTCCAGAAGTGGCGTTACTTCAGTACGGAAGTTACGTGACAAATAAATCAATGTTGACTTCTGTTTTCACACGGGACACAAACGCTGGTCTCCTGGTGAAAGTCTGGTGTTTTTTGACCCACCCATCCAGCCCTGACCTCCTCCCTACACAGCATTCACCACTCTTTATACTTCCTTGTGCATGATTACGTGGATTACATACAAATTGATTTTGTGGGATATATATGAATTAAAGTGCATTTACTTTTCATAGCTATAGCTATGAACAGTGTCTGAGAACAGCCTGTTCAGGTGTGAGGGACTGACACAACCGGAACAAAATGTGATTCTGCCTACACTGATATTGTATATACAGTATGTGCTGTACATTGGGGGGTCAATTTAATCGCTGTCCTTGAAAATTCAAGTTTTCCCCACTTAAGCCAAGTTTACAATTTAGTTGTTTTTCTTCAGAGTTACACACGTATCATGGTTACACTGTGATAAATCACCTTTTTTGTCTTTCACAGCGTCTCTAAATCTGCCTTCTATCACCTTCCTTGACACTCTGGCCCGACTTCCTCCCAGTGTGACATTTGCTCTACTTATAGTTATATACATTTTGAACTAAGATGTTTTTTTAGTTGATTTTTAATTAACTGTCAATGTCTTTTGTTGTGCGTTCGCTGTGTCGAACCCAAACTTTGAACATGTCATCATGTCACCTGAGATAAATCCCAAAAGTACCCAATTTTCATACCATACATAATTAATTTACATTTTCATTTACATAATCATGTCACAGCTGATGCTAATATCAAAGCTGTTCCACACCTCCTTCAGTGAATGGGCATTGGACAGTGTAGGTGTAATTTTGTTCCTTTTTCTCACCAGTTTGTCTTAAAATTCAAGTGCATCTGATTTTTAAGCCTTTTTTCTGACTATAAGAGATAAAAAATACATAACATTACCAATATCAGCTATGGCCAATGTGTCATTAGCCAAGTAGGTCTTCTTTGTTTGTATTCCATGTACAATTATTATATATATTTACATATATATAGTGTGATTATATTTACCTCAAGTATTGCATGTCTCTACATTTGGAAGGGATTTTCTTCCTCAGCACCCGTTGCATTGCGCAGGAACCAACATCCAGCATGTAACAATGTTGGTTTCTTTTTCTTAGTGTTATTCTTTTTTCCCTACTTTTTCCACTTGTTCCACCTTTGACAAGTTCACGGTGAGGTGTTACCCACATCTCTTGGCTTTTCTTTGCAGCACAGACCCAAAGTGCACCAATAAAACATAAAGTGTTATTCTCGCCAGTGGATGTTGTTATACCTCCAACTTTAGAGAACTGGCAGTAACAACAATGAAAGCAGTACTGTAGGCTGCCAAGCCCGCAGCTTAAAAAACTCACCAGAAACTCAGTCAAAGCTGTATATCTCACTGGGAAGCACTGTACACCTTCAGGTGAATTTCATCTTTCTGATCACTTTCCACTTGTTTTCTTTTTCTAACTTCTCTCCTCATGTCGTGTCCTTTCAGAGAAACAAGTTCAATCCTTAGTATGAAAAGAGAGACAACTAATAATAATTAGACATGTAATGTTTTTTGTGCTCTCTCTTCTCAGGGGGGTCAGAGGAGACAGTCAGCTACGGAGTGTTGTGTTGAAGAGTAGCAAGCTTAAAGCTTCCCAGCCTCATGACCTCTTTTTAAAAGGTTTTTTTTTTTTATCTGATTTGCATATATTTATGGCCACATATGGCTTCTTAAAGAATCCTTCTATTTGGTGCTACAGCTCCGATCAACCCAACATTTTGTACAGGAGTTAGAAACACATAGAGTAGGTTTTGGCAAAGCACAGCAGAGAAACCCAAGTGATGCAATTTGCATCAAAAAATCTCACTGTGTCTTGTCAGAACCATAACTCAGTCAAACCAGAATCAGGGATGTTCACTGATCCCTGTTTCTCTTAAGTCTATTAGTGATACACGTCTGATATCCTTTTAGAAATCATTTAAAAACACGCTCCATGTAACTTCAGATCTTGCTTCATGATCATGATTCATTATCAGGGTGAACCAGAATTACTGCCTCAAGGTTGTATGCCTCCGCCAGCCAGTAAAGTTGAAGTTTACATCCATGTCTGTCCAAAATGTCATCACTTCATCATTTTATCCTGTTAGACATTGTGTGAAATTTGACTCAGCTGAAAACATGTTTTGTGAGGTCACAGTGACCTTTGACCACCAAAATCGAATCAGTTCATACTTGAATCCAAGAGGACGTTTGTGCCAAATTTGAAGAAATTCCCTCCAGGGCGTTCCACAGATATCACATTCAGAAGAATGGACGCACGGACAACCCAAAACATAATGCCTCCGGCCACGGCTGTCGCCCATGCAGCGGCATAAAAATGGGGCTCAGGTATTTGCCACAGTACCAACCCATTTTCACTCACAACTTGTCAAATACTGCCGCTTGGTCAAGTTTGGACAGGTCAAACAAACACAGGACTTCCACCCAGGAGATCACTGTTTGTGTCCTGTGTGAAACCAAGTCAGCGTTGACTTATTTCACCTTTTGTTACATCACTTAGGTACTTAAGTAATGGCAGATACGTAAGAAACATTATTTTAACCCAAACCACGATGTCTTCCTAAGCCTAACTAAGTACTTTTATGTCCTAAACATAACCATGTAGTTTTGTTGTGCAAGTGAAACTAAAAACTAAGCAAACCTACGTTGGAAGTTAATTTTGAAAAGACGCTTGTCACAGTCTCGGCCATGACTCCCGGTTTTCCCTGTTTCCCTGCGTTTCACCACCTCCCCTGTGTACGCCTGTCTGTGTCTGTGTGCCGTGTTCTGTGGGTGTGGCGCTCCTCTCCTGGCTCCCTCCTGGCTTCCAGTTACCACTGATTACCCACACCTGCCTTTCATCAGGCTCATCACTCTGCAGTACATCAAGCCCAGTCACTCATCACCAGATCGTTCATTCAGCTCCAGTGGTAGTCTCGTGAGCTTGGATGCTTGAATTGTGTATTCAAGTTTATTCTCTAGTGTTTGCTCTGATTTGAATCTAGCCTGTCTCTCTGGATGCCACAGGAACTCTGCCCGCTTGCTTGTTGTCTCGCCACGCTCCCGGCCAACCCTCTCTCCTTGCTCTGCCACGCTTCTCCAGCCACTAGATCCCCTCTTCATCCTCTGGCTCCCCTCTTCATCCTCTGCCTCCACCAGCCAGATTCTCCCCCCACCCCCCTCATCCATCCTCATTCCCTGGAACCCAGTCAATAAATCTTCCGTTATCATTCCACATCCTGTCCTTGTCTGCATTTGGGTCCGTCTGCACCACTCATAACAACACTTTGCATGTAATGACACGTCGTCCCTGACACGTCCAAAACTGCCGCTAGAGGGGTACCTAGAGTGTCATAGTTTGAATCATAGGGCCACTCACCAAGCTGCCGTATTTTGAGCGGAGTGAGAATGTGTTGCCAATACCCACACACAGTATTTGCCAGTGGTCAAGTGTGTGACGTATTTCAGGTCCCTGCCAGCAGTGCCCAAGAGCACCTTGGTTAATGAGGACACCCCGTCACTCACGCAAACACAAATATATGGTTCACTTGAGCTCGGATGATGTGTTGGTTTTGTGTATTTCCACAGAAATAAAAGAAGTTAATAAAGCAATTACATTGAGAGGCACACAGGTCTGAATCTGAACTTGTGCTGTTAAGATGGAAGTGTGGGTATTAGGACAGACGCTCCATCCCACACAGGCCAGGGTCTCCGCAGGCCTTGAAAAGCATTGAATTCAGTTTCTTAAAAAATGCCTTAGAGTGTAGTAAAAAGTCTCCTGTCTGCTAATGTAGAACATGTTTCTGTATATATGTGATTGTGGGCTACACACCTATAAACTAAAAGAGGGACTGTTGTGACAGTGGATCGTGCTGCAGGAGCTGTTTAATCCTTTTGTGGACTTTCTCTCAGCATCATCAGACCTACAGCAAACACTGTCACCACTGCTAGCTACGGTAGATAGGAAGCTCATTATATCGTATAGAAATTATTGTGCTGGGAAGCATTAAAAAAAGTGATAATAATGAATAATCGTAGGTCCTATTTTCTCTACTGGGTTCCATCATTCTTTCATACTTTGGATGTAGTGATCATGAAACATGTATTGAAGAAAATTGATTGTATGTGGTATTAAAAAGGTCTTAAATTCAACTTGGTGAATCCGTGGATGTATAAAGAGAACTGGATACAGCGTTGGAGGCGGTGCCATGATCATTCCTATGAAAGTTGCTCAGTGGCGCATGAAGCCAAATACGTTTTACTTCCGAGTATATTATTACCCAGATTCCAGCGGTCCTACGGCGCCCATAAAGCAGGCACACAAGCGTTTTCTTTAACCCCGATTCCCAGCCTTGATCTCAGCAGTTTATTATGCCTAGGGAAATAAATCTGGATCCGGCTATTAGTGTATTTTAAAACTTTTAAGACCTAATGATTTAAATAAGAGCTATTGAAGTGTTCGCCGACCTAGGAATTGGAATTGAAATTCCACGGTTTGACCACTACGAAAATTGGCTTCAAATCCCGGTGCAAGAATGCAAGTTTACAAATGCACCTCCGCATTGTCTTCACTTTTCAGACCCCAGAGTCGTCCACTGGTTTTACACTAGCAAACATTTTTAACAGTACTTTGTCATGCGATGCCTTATCTACACAGTTTTCCCATGAAAAAGATATTCTCCTCTTTACATTCATATACAGATATCTGCTGGGTTTGAAACCCTGTGCTCATGCTGGCAAAAAAAAAAATTGGTTTCACATTCTGTAAATGTGTTTTGTGTAAATGTTTTTTTTTTTTATAAAAAAAAACTAGAATATGTATAGTACCACTGACATGACAGATTGTTAATTTATTCTGAAAATAGCAATAAGTGACATGCCTATGACACATCCAGTAATGACTACGCCATGAGCCTGTAAACAAAGAGAGTGAACGGGGGAAAAACCAACGTAGGGTTCAAAGGGTTAATAACAAGCCACACTCTTTCCTGCCTTCATCAAAAGGTGAAATCTGACACTTGAATCAAGCCAAAACAATGACAAACTGTGAAAAAAACTGGCAATATTCTGTGACTAAATATTCATTTTTAAGGTCTATTAACTTTCAAAGCTGGTTTACAAACTTTAGATGTAACTGAATTGCTTGGAAATGTCCAGTGTCACCTCAACGTTTAATTGGAAGAAAGCGTTAATTTGCTTGTGTTCCTCCACCGGGAGGTCAAAGTTCAGATTCAGCTATATAGACCTGGTTGACCCACAGTGTCTTTCTCCAGGACACTTCAGCAGGACTCTCTGAAACGGATGCTTATACGTGCAAAAATGGTCTCATTACTCATTTCAGCGCCTTAGTTACCCGTGGGTGAAGGTGGATTATCTGCAGTGGCAGTGCATGTGGCAGCGTCGTATCTCTGCTGACCTTGAACTGTCATTTTTTTTTTTTCTAACACAAACCCTCCCGCTCCCACTCATACCTCTCCACAACCAATAAGACACCAAATGACCTTAATTAATGGCTTTTCACCTCCTCCGTTATTTTCCATCAGTCTCTCTGAAATCCCCCCCTGGAGTTCTCCTGTGCCCAGAAACATTAAATATTCATACCTCCATCATTTTAATATTTAAGTCAATCAAATGGATCGCAGCAGATAAAACTAACAGCAATTATCTATGCAGCGATAGGGAGATTTATTTAGTGTGATGAGTGACAGTTGGTGAAGCATGAGGCTGAATGTCTGCCGCTCTCCCTCTTCTTTGCCTATTTTTCTTTCTTTTCTTTTTTTTTGACGACGACGTCTTTCAAGGCTTCCCTTAACTTAAAAGAGAATCGCTGGCGCAGCTCAACAGTTTTGAAAAAGAGATATCCACTTTTAACAAAAAGTGACACGGACCCCTTTCACACTGGCTGACAGCGTAAGAATTACAAACTGAAGTGCCATCCAGTAGATTGTTGTGGATAAAATGGTTATAAGAGCTAAAGTGGTGGATCTATCTTCATTGAGATTTAATGACAATGAGCTTCACTGTTCCACTATTGTTTGAGCTACTTGTATACATACCGCACTATATCATACTGGGAATAAAAAAGGCTGTGATGTTGCATTACCACTGAAATTCTTCACATTTCATAAATCAAAGCCAGATATTCCAATTGTGTGTGCTTCTCCTCCTGTGAGAGGATGTAAGATATCTCCGCTGGGAGGAAATCTTGGTAAATTTTGTCAATTGACTTGGAAAAGAATGAACTCAATCAATTATTCAGTATAATGATGGATGATATTGATTGTCAGTATCAGATGCATTTCAGCATCTGTATTGATGGTGAAAAGTCTGGTTCACTTCCTTACGGTTGTACATCAAAAATACACATGACATGGTGGATTAAATAAGGAACCTACTGTACATACTTAAAGCAATAATAGTTTTTGGCCACTTTTTGGCCACTTGGGGCAGCGCAACACAACATTGATATGTTTTCACATCAGTATTGTTGCTGGTGGAAACAACACTGATGAGACTGGTGAGCAGTGGCGTAGCACAACAATCTTGGCCCCGTGTATGCAGCCTCAGTGGGCCCCCTTTCCCTTTTAATAATTCATTGTCATGTCAGTACAGATAACAGAATCAACCTGTACACATGCATCAGTAACAGTCAGGTCTTCATTATTCATAAGACAATAGTGGAAAGCCCTCCTACTCTGCCACCTACTCTACACTGAGAAAAAGGTTATTGTATTGCTATATTTCATAATAAAAGACAACCAAATAAGACATCACTGGAATCTTGTTTGTGTTGCAACACAGAATTAGCATAATAAGACTTGGAAATTTAAAGGCACAATCCCTATATATCAACCTAGTCACCAGAATAAAGTGTAGGCATTGTACAGTTCTGCAAACCACAGATAGGTTAATATTAATCTTTTAGATATTTGTATATGAATATTATAATGTTTTAACCGCTTGTGGTGCTTTTTGCCATTTCAAAAGTGAATTCTCAACAATGTTTAGGTTTAGGCAACAAAATACTTGGTTAGGTTTAGTAAAAGATAGTCACTTTTTTGCACCCTCTCCCTCTTCTTTCATTGATCAGCATGCGCTGCAATTCACTACATCTCAGCCTATACTGCAAAATATCTGCATCAAAACACTATAAAACGATTACTAAGATGATACATTAGGCGGTTTAGTTATTTGTTTAATTTATTTATTTGTTGGTTCATTTCAGAATGTCCTCCATGTGACTGATTTCCATTGCAGAACTACACTTTACAAAGTCTGTAAAAAGAAATAACTATGTTTTAGTATCCATGCATCATGAAATCAGTTCAATTTAATTTAGGTGACATCATATTTGTAGGCCAAACATCTCCTGTATCAGTGTCTGCGTGGTCCTCTACTGCACATCTGCTGTTCAGTGCAGCAGTGCTTCAGGATGAAACCCTCTCACAAGGCTCTGGCTGAAGAATACAATATATGGGCTCATTCCACATCTAATAAAGATGACTCTCGGTGTTTTTTATTCAAAGTATAACACTTTTTTCATCCTCTCCCTCTTCTTTCATTGATCAGCATGAGCTGCAGTCCACTACATCTAAGCCTACTGCAAAATATCTGCATCAATTTAGCACCAAAACATTATAAAACGTTTACTAAAATGAGAAATTAGGCAGTTTGGTTATTTTTTTTTATTTAAATGTTTTGTTGTTCATTTCAGAATGTCCTTTTTTAATCTCATGATTCCCAATATATTCCTATAATTTCCCTCTTGATCTCATGCTCTTCTATATCGACAAAACATCCCGAGATCAAAATGTGCTGTGACTCCAGCAGAGGACTGGCAGGTGCCCACAGGCTGGTGGCGCATTACTGTGCTGCGATGGGTGTTTTTCACGCGTCACCAGTGGGCGCTTCTTCTTCCTGCGTACAAAGAGATGGGAGCCCGGGGATGCGCACAATGTGAGTCTCTCCTCTCAGCTCAGAGGCACCGCTGTCCTCTCTCTCTCTCTCCATCTCTCTCTCTCTCTCTCTCTGCTTCTTGGCAACATCTCGTGGAGTGTAATCCGAGGAGGTCGAGGAGCGTATAGCCTACACATCCAGCAGAACAGCCAGCAAAACTCACTGATTGTGGAATAAACCGAGGCTTCTTTGCTCTTAGCAGTCCCATCCATCCATCCAGAAAGGACTGAGAGACGCACAAATTAAGTGCAGAGCGCAAAAAAAAAACACTGCTGGAGACACAGAGCAACCTCTTCTTCTTCTTTTGGCTTTGTGAGAGAGGACAAGAGTTGCTGTGAGAAATGTTATCCGCTCACTAGAGCAACAGAGAAACACATCTAACAGGACACTGGAATTACAATCACAGCAGTTTAATGAAGAGGAAAAAGATTGCATCCTAGAACAAGTAAGTATCCGAATCAGAGAGCATCTCTGTGCACGTTTGCATGTCATTTTCCTGCCTTTTCTATATTGTACATGTGTGCTGCTAAGTTATTTTCTTTGCAGCAAAATGTAAGTTTGAATCAGAGCAGAATAAAAACCATCCCTGTGCAGAGATGTCTTCATCTAATGTTGTAAAATCGGAGAAAAGAGGAGCACTGTGTGTGTGTGCATTGCCGATCGTGGGCACACATGCGTGATGCTGATGATTGCGTTTCTAGACGAGTCTCGAATGGTTTGAATGGTCCTGATGGGATTTCTACTGTTGGGGCTCATTTCCCTCATCTAGGACAAAGTCCATATGGTGCTGCTCTGCTCAGTCACACAGGGAAACAGCATCAGGACTGGAGGAAAAGCTCTCTCTCTCTCCAACTTGTTTAAGGCAATTATTTCAGTCTCTGCAGAGGAAAAGAGTCTGTGGCTTTTTTAAAAATTGTGATTTTATATGTCATATAACAGCATAATATTCTATATTTGTATAGCAATTTAAAAAAAAAAAATCCTCCCAGGATTATGTTGCAGCCTACAGGGGAGTGTTATTGGAGAAATTAATGCAACAGCTCAGCTTCAATATTCTTTTCTTCTGGAAAAGCAAATATTTGGCCACCAGTGGTCTGCACATTTCTTTTTTTCCCTCCACCCAGACTGCAAAAGGACAGACCCAACAGAGAGAGAGAGAGAGAGAGAGAGAAATGCTCAGCCTGCTCCATCTTCAAAGTATCCTACTATTCAGCAGGGATTGTAATCGTTCTCCCCTCTATTCATGTTTATTTATAGATCCTTTTGCACATATTTTGAGCCGTAGCCAAATGAGAGGTGAAACATGTCTTTGAAGCCATGCAGCGAGTTATTCCATAACGCACCATTTGTAGCACCATTTGCCTCGAAAACCCCCTTTTTTTGATTGAACCAGAGTGGCAATTACTGTACAGCCAGCTTTTACGGAAAGGCTGTGAAATGGATTGAATAGCAAAATGTAAAGAGCCTGCCTGAGTGTCTCCTGCTCCTCATCCTTGACCTCCAGCCATGTGTTTGTGGCTGTATCTAGGATGAGGATCTGGTGGGGATGATGTGCCTGGCTGATGATGGGGTTGAGAAATGGATCGCTGCTCCCTTCTCTTTTAAGTGCACTTACTCTCCTGCCCCTGCGTTAGGCAGCAGCTGAGGGATGCAGCCGTGTTTAACATAGGAGGGAGTCACTGGGGGCGTCCTGCTGTCCTTCCAGGGATTCACTGATTTTTTTGCATGAAAATACACAGCTGTAAGGTCTGCACAGCCTCCTGCCCAGATGTTTACTTCTACTGTGGTAAACAGATACTTATTATGTAAAATAATATGTCAGAAGAGGTTACAAGTGAGTGTAAAATTACAGTTTTTATGCATTGTGTGTGTGAAAACCCTGATAATGCCCCCTGCTTTTCACTTGAGTGACATTTCACATATTCTCTTGGAGCTCTCATATCTATTCATTTCTATATGCTGTCCCCCAGCATTCAATCATGCCCTTAGCCACAGTTCTAATCATGCTGTCTTATTCATACATACAAAAACACTCACATGTGTGAAGTGGCTACTTTTCTTCTTTTTTTTTTCCTTTAGCCTGCAAGGCTGTGCTTGAAATGAAATGGAAGCATCTCAGGAGAGAATATGCGTTTGACCAATTCTTTCATGAATGTTAATGTACCAGCTGTTGAGATTGGGTTTGTTTTAAACCCTTAATATTTAATTCGCCACGGGAATCATTACTCACTCGCTCACCTTAGATAACGTGCAGTTATGACGCAATCAATGCCGAACAATTACCCCTACTTTGCTTCTACTTTTCATTTCACAAGTATTTGGCTGCATCCATATAAGCCGTGAGATACAGACATTAAGCTCTGCCTTTATTTGTTAATCACTTCACTTATTTTTATTTATTTATTTATTTGTTTCATCCTCCCTGGCTCATGTGAAATAGACTTGTGCAGGTCTTCAGAGTAAATTAGGAGGCTTCAGTGCACAGTTGATTGTGAATTCTTCATTCATTGGCGAAAGCACAGAGCAGCTGTGTATTCAGATTGAGTCCGTCCCCGGTGGCGGATCCTCGTCTCCCAGGTTCTCTTGCTGAGTGATTTAATGGAGATGGCAGCTAGATAGTCATAAAGACAATAAGTGGAAATGAATGCATCATATACTGTAGTGAATTCATACCCATTGTGCCACTGGTGTTTAATTTTGACAGAGTGAGGCTTTTATTTTTTATTATTTGCATGATCTGATATATCTCGGTCTCCCAGCTCTGTGTACCGCCTGTGATTTGAATACAGACCTTGAGCGAGCACACCCCTGTGATAGAGAAACTCTCTCCTTCCCTCCCTCCCTTATTGGATTCTTTTGCAATTATGCTGCCCTCAAGGGGGGAAGGAGGGAGGGATGGATGCCTTTAACCACCTTTCCTATCAATTATGTGCCAAACAACAGCCCCACTAACCAAGAAGTCATCTCATTTACTCTGGAATGCGTTTAGCCAATGACTTCCATTAGGTTTAGCTTCTGTGGAGGTGAAAGTGTGATGCCTCATTACATTTGGCAGAGCAATCTTTTGCTCATCATTTGAGCCGAGAAAGAAAATGCCATCTCATCTCCATCGCCAAGAAGTTCTTTTTAGTTTTCCTAGTGTCCAGTTTATTTTTTCTGTTTCTTTTAGATTTTCTCCAGCCTATATGCAGCTCCTCAAGGTTTGACACTGGTGCAGCTTTTTGAAGGTCAAAAGTGATACAATTCTTTCTTCAATTTTAGCAGCTCTGAAATGGCTTTTGGAGCATCATGAGGCACTTAAGCTCTCCGCCGAGAGCCACTGCAAAGCTGTCCGCTGAAAATGAAATTCTTCAAGGCAGGGTGACACACCCTTCTAACACAGTGGCTGGGAAAAAAAAAAAAATCCTGGCATACTTTGAGCCTTTTAATGAACCATTAATTCCGACACAAATCAGCTACGAAGAATAACGTTCCAAAAATGAAAATGTCACTGCAGGTTTTACAGACTGCAGAATGAAGCTGTGCTCAGGGGCAAACATCCATCATATCAGCAGAGACACTGTGCCTTGAGCTGTGTAACACCCAACTTGCAAAGAAAGTCTTTTCCAGGAGATTTTCTTCTCAGGATGTGGAGGCTTTTTGGACTGATGGGCTGGGATGACGAGGTTTGGATCCTCCAGAAAGCGAATGGCAGTTAATACTGAGCTCAAACTGAAAAATGCAGCACACATTTCTTTTTTTTTTTTTTGCTCCAGTAGAATCTCAAACCATATAATCCAATGTGATGGGATTTTAGAGTGGCAAAACACCCCCTAAATTTTGAAAGACACCAGGAAATCCATTCTGATCTCACTGTGCCTGCAATTACACCAGATGAGGAACAATTACTGGCACCAGGGCAGGCCAGTTAAGCCAACGCTGGCCATTAAGTTGTGATCAGGCAAATGGGATAATTCCCACCCCCCCACTGTTGATTCCACTGTGTCTGCTCAGCACCACGATGCTGCTTCATCCTCCTCCATAAGATTATGTGTTCTTCATGTCAAACCCCAGCCACAATCCTACAGTTACAAGTTGGTGAAACAAGTGAGTGGTTAGTATGTACGAAGAATCCCAAAGATAGCCCTGGGTTAATCCCCATAACAGGGTTGTGTTGTAAGGATGAGGGGTTGGGTTGAATTCTTAATCCTGAGAGGCGTATCAGTTTCCACTCACTGTGATGTAGGTCAGGGCTCGAGCAAAGCCCCTCCTGTGCCACCGATACTACAATTACAGTCTTAAGACTCTTCGTTCCACCTCCTCATAAGAAAAGTTTAACGCACATTTAGGTAATAGATCACTGGCTAGACGGGATGTCTGATGCAGTAATTTGTAGATGATCAGCCTCTGAGTGTAGGACCATGAATAGGTGATGTGGGTGGTAGATACCTGTAAGGATAAAATGTTTTATCACAATATCATTTTATATCAAGATAATTTGATATTGCAGTATAAAGATAGGAATGTCTGTTTTTAGTTAGACCAGGGAATTAAATACCTGCCATCATATATTGATGCAGAAGTTTTACACAAAGCAGTTCTGTTAATTTATGAAATATTGCCAGCAATGGCCTAATACAACCAGCAATATTAAAGGAGCACTCTGGCAATTACACATCATGACTCAGAAGAGTCAGACTTAAAAAAAAGAATGGTCAAAATCAGTGCGTCAGAGGCCGAGATATACTGACTTTTATCATACTCGTATGGGTCGAGCTCCAAAATCACCGGATAGGATGTTAGCCGATTGAATGGGCATTATCAGTGGTTATCAGTCTCATAGATATGGGTTAGAAGGGGGCCTACTACACCTACCAGTAGGTTCAGAAGGCCATCATCATCTATTCACATGGTTTGTCACCAATACGAGTACAAGAAGACGACGCCAACCTCTAGTGGCTGTAGTAATTATGACGGGAGCAAAGGAGGAAGTCGTATAAAGTGACAACAGTATAAAGAGCGACATAGACGCCTTCAGTCCAAAATGGCAGAAATGTAGCTCTGCTGCTGGGCGCTGATGTTGCAATGGAACAAACAATGACTCTCATTTCATTGCAATATACAGTACGTTCTTTGGTCGTACTTATTTTAACCCTAGCCACAATCTTTTCCTAAACCTAACCAAGTAGTTTTGTTCCCTAAACTCTAAAGTTGTTTTGTTTCATTCCACAACATTAAGTTTGACTTTCACAAAGTGCGGGTAGGTGCAGTTTGGCCCGTCTGAAGCATTCGAATGGTAGTGACAACCGCTGATAACGGCCATTTAATCGGTTGATAACATTCTAAATGGGTGCACCAATGGTGTTTTTGTTTTAAACAGTGTATGGGAAGTTACTCTCCTAATTAATTACTTATTACTCATTGACAAAGTAAGTACATTACTTTGTCAATTACTCAACAACAAAAGTAATTTGTGACTTAACTTGTTACATTACTCTCCTTCACTCGGCACTTCTCCTTCAACAACTCCAAAGCCACCACATGCACAGGTATATTTAGCAGTTTGGTCCTACTGGGACAATACATTTGAACTGACATTTTATTTTATTTTATTTTTTTACTAATCTGAACACAACCAAAGCAGCTTAATATCACATCTTTTAGAATTTATTTTGTTCCCTTTATTTGCCGTGCCTCTGCTGCCTCACTGTGAGTGACAAGCTAACGTGGATGTAAAGCAGCTGCACTTTACAGAATCAACAAACAGCCTTACCACTTTATCCATGATTTTTTTCCATCTGCGATGTTGAATTCAAAATACTCCTGGTTAAACAGCCAACAAGCCCACCCTCAAAATGTCAAAGTAACAGAATTACTGAGATTAGTAACTGCAATGTAATTACTGAATTACAAAATGTAGCCCTTTACACTACGTGTTACTCACAAACACAGTGCTGTAATGCATTACTCAGGAACGCATTACAGCCCAACATTGTAGTCTCCTGATGACTATAATGCCAATGACAAAGTCAGAGTCAATGGGACTAAATATACAAACACATGTTCTCTTATTTGTATTTGTTCATATCCAAGATTTGTTAGTATTTTGTTAGTACCCATTGATTTTTAGGATTTACCAATTTTCCTATTTTTGCTGTTTAGGAGTCCACTACTGTGTCGAGAGCACATCTTGTAAACATCTTGTTTTCTCAGTCCACAAATTGTGTGTCCAACACAAGGAAATATGAGTTTTAAATTTAAGGAGCATAAAAAACACATGGATTAGAGTAATTAAAATGATTGGATTATTAAATTTGTTGGATAAATAAATACTATTGGACCTCTGATCCCAATTAAGACAATAAAAGCCCTTGGATGATATCGCGTATGTTCAGCTTCTGAATGGCGTACATGCTGCTCTATCTATTGTTATCTTAGCTAAGTCCTTCTTACAGCATTTTTTGCCAAAGTATTTGCACATGGCACAACACCTGCCCCATAGTGTTTTGGGGGAGTTACCTATGCTAATACATGCCCTTATATGGTGTATTTCCAGTACTTCTCATAGATTCCTGTCTACAGTTCTGTGTACATATATTACTTCTCATCATGAATATACATTACATTCAGTTTTCTCATCTGAAATAGTGTCATCCACAAAATTACAAATTTACATTTACTTTACTATTTTATACTTACTTCTGTGGGGGCTTTACCTTTGCAGTTACCTGCCCTTAGAGTTTAGGGGCCGATCCCTATGCTAAAACCCACCTTTATATAGTGTTTGGCGGCGTTATATTTTATGAGCATTGTTGAAGGAACCTGGGACCAAAGATGCTTTGCTGGAATTGTAATATGACAAATAAAGAACCTTGAACCTTGTTTGGGGACGTTACCTATGCAATGACCTGCCCTTAGTGTTTAGGGGGCGTTACCTATGCTAACACCAGCCCTTATATAGTGTTAAGGGGGTGTTACCTATGCAATGACCTGCCCTTAGTGTTTAGGGGGCGTTACCTATGCAATGACCTGCCCTTAGTGTTTAGGGGGCGTTACCTATGCTAACACCTGCCCTTATATAGTGTTAAGGGGGTGTTACATATGCTAATAATAAACAATCGGCCACACGCCTCCAATTTATGATTAAGTGGGACTCATCATTCAGCACACCTGGGTAAGAGCAGATTTGGGTGGTTAAGAACGTTTGCTGCATGAGGCCCAACTGTTTTCACAGCCTGAGTAGTAAACTGAGCTTGATGTGCTTCTTTAAAGGGATAAATACCTTTTCTAGAAAAGGTATAGGCTGACAAATTACAGAACATATCGTTACGTCAGCAGCTGACAATGAAATGTGCCATTGGTATTGTTTTAGTATGTGGCCTTCTTGTATTTTCCGTTGCTCTAAGGAAATGATTCATGCATATGAAAATGAAAACAGTCAGTTTGCTTACATTCAGTCGGCCACATGAACCTTTGTTAAAGTATGAAGTGGCGTTTTGTGGATTGCTGGTACACAGCCTGCCAGCTCCTATTAATAGTCAAGAGAGAAGTATCTTTTGAGGTCAATCATTTCCTTCCTCATTTCTCTTTAAAGCTGCAGAATTGAGCTTGTTAGGCGGGATGAAAACATCCCCATTTAGCAGCTGTTTCTTCTTCTGTGCCACCTGAAAAATCGCTCCACCGGGCTGTATCCTCAAGTTTTCTGTCTGCTGCTGTCCCCCCCCCCACCATCACTTCTCACTTCCTCAACATTCACTTTCACTACCTCCCAAATAATAAGGAGCGATTATGTAACGTAGCAGTGCTATAATCATGTTTTTTGCTGATGAATGCTTGTCGTATTTGGATCAAAATGTCATATTTTAATCACATGCATAATTACTTTCCCCTCAGATTAAAATTCTTGTATTCAAGGGAGAGCGTTCACAAGCAACTGGATGAGAGTCTTATTAGCCCTCGGCAACTAAAGATGATGTTACCATGGAAACAAATTGTTCTGCTATCAATCACTGGATGCCTTGCAGGTAAGCTATTTTAACACTTATTATATTTGAGTCTCGCTGCACTTGTTTATGTCACGACAACATCTCTTCTAATAAATTTGTTTTCTAATGCATATTCATTACGGGACAATGTTACCGTTGTGCTCTTTATCTCACAGGAGACTAAATGCATATCCGTAAGGTTGGAGGTTATAAATAGCATTTCATTTTTAGGAAGCAGTGTTTATATGAAATATGGAGTTTCATCCATTAGTGAGGAAGAGACAGAATCAGAACAGTTGTAAATAACTTCAGAAAAAAAAATACCTTCTTCTTCTCGAACAAAAAGGTTACACTGATTAAGTTGCAGTCATTACATGTACAGCGTTCTAGCATGGTGTCCTTCACCGTTCCCTAGAGCGGTGTCCCGCTGCACATCTACTGTACACTGTCAGGCGAGGGAGTCCGATCCCCGTCCCTGTTTATGGCCAGTCCAGATCATTATCAGGATCCATGCAATGAATCCAGCCCCGCATTTTAGCACAATCTACTTGCCACCGCGCCTCATTCTGCCCTTGTGTGCGGCCGCCTGGGATTTGAGCAGGAGAAGCACAGACACTCCACCAGAATGTCAACCCTTGTTCAAATGACATTGTAAATCCCAATGAATGTTATTCAAATTGGCTCATGGGTAATTCACGCCCCAGTGCTCGAGGGAGCCAGATCCAAGCAGTCTCACCTTCCTAGCGGACAAGTGTTTTTTAACAAGGCCTCGGCTGCTGACTATAGGTGCTATTTCTTATTCATTGTTGTGATGGAAACCCTTGAAAATCACTACGGCTGATAACAATCATTATGACATCTGAAGTGACATGTTGTCTGGATCCTCACAAAAGACACCTTAGAGATAGCCTGCATGGCATTTCATTCAAATTCAAATTAGGGAGAGCTTGTTAAACCAAACTGTGAGGTGAATGAATTCAATGTGACGCTAGCTGTTTGATCATTTATGAATAGATAGTTCCACAACAACGTTTTGAAATGTGACAGTTTCAGATTTATCCCAAATTTAACATTTGTTTTGTTGCTGTAGTTTGGTTTGAAGCTAATTCGTTATTGCAGCGATTCGTTGTCATGTCTTGTTTTTCTAATCTATCACAGTGAAATATGTGTTGATTCCTTGACATATTACTACCGGTTAAAACCACGTGTAGAACTGCTAGCCGCATGCTGCAATCTGTTAGCAGTAGGATATTAATTAGGCCTACTCCGGCCGTCTGTTGGCTCTGCTTTCATTTAGTACCAGATTGTGTTCCACATCCTCTCCTTTTAAGCTGCTGGCAGATGAGTGCATCCTTATGGCCTCAATTAACCGGTGCATGCGTCGTATGACATCGACGTTCTGAAAATAGATCACTCTGCTTTATTTATCAACCCTGTCATTTGCAGGAAATCATTAATTATTGAGGAAATATGTGGATTTCCACATCAGGGGTCAACTATTGTAGACTTTAGCCCTCAACTTTAGTCCTCAACTAGTATCATTATGATGTTGTTTACAGCAAGTAATTAACACTGAACACCTCAGTTGTATCACTCAGTATATGTGAGCTCAACTGCATTAAACTCTCTTGAACCCCTCAGCCGGCCAAATATTTACACAGTAATGAAATCATTATACTGTATGACATGTTTACAGTATTTATATATAGTTGCATTTTTACATGGGAGTTTTGAAGCACAGACATTCATTATATTGGACAGTAGCAACAATATGATGATTCATCACGATGATATAGTAACTCACTGAGACCTGGCACTATGGAAAACCCAGCATGCACAATTTGAGTAAATACTAGGGCTGTCAAGTTAACACGATAATAATGCCAGTCATTTCTTTAACACATTAACACAACTTGCGATTTTTAGGTTATAGCAGGCTCAGTTTTAAAGCTACAGTGAAGATACTTCATGATATGAAACTAAAAAACTTAAGGAATCCATTGCTAACAACCATGTCAGTAGGTTAAATAACGCTCCAAACTTATGCTAAATTTTGGCGAGGAAAAACTGGCATGGCCATTTTCAAAGGGGTCCCTTGACCTTTGACCTCAAGATGTGTGAATGGTAATGGGTTTTATGGGTACCCACGAGTCTCCCCTTTACAGACATGCCCACTTTATGATCACATGCAGTTTGGGGCAAGTCATAGTCAAGTCAGCACACTGACACACTGACAGCTGTTGTTGCCTGTTGGGCTGCAGTTTACCATGTTATGATTTGAGCATATTTTTTATGCTAAATGCAGTACCTGTGAGGGTTTCTGGACAATATTTGTCATTGTTTTGTGTTGTTAATCGATTTTCAGTAATAAATATATACATATATTTGCATAAAGCAACACATTTCTCCACTCCCATGTTGATAAGAGTATTAAATACTGGATAAATGTCTCTTTAAGGTACATTTTGAACAGATAAAAAATGTGGGATTAATTTGTGATTAATCGTGATTAACTATTTTAATCAATTGACAGCCCTGGTTAATACGCATAAGCGCCTTGGTCAGTGTTTTGTCTTCACTATTCCAGTGTCAGGTTCAGCTAAAAAGACGGATACCAAATATGTCAGCATTAGCAGTTAATGCCCAACAAGGGTAAGAGGGATTTACTCCTCTTAATGTAAGATATGCAACGGGTGTACGCAACACATCTCGGGGATTTTCGTAATGCATTTCTTCAGAAAGAGATATTGAAAAAAATTAATATACCCTGAGTGTCTGAAAGTTTCAGTATTTCAGCCAGATGAACTATTTGTCCTCACAGCATCTGTGCTTTTGCTGTATTCTCCCTGTGTTTTCTCTTAAGGTCAAAGAGACAATTTCTCTGGCTTGTACTACCTCTAGACTTTTCTCCCCTTTCCCCAGCCTGTACAGAGGATGTCATGTTTCAAGGGCCAAGATGGAGGACGGAGCCGAGTGACCTCATTTTACCGATCAGCTCCCCAGACCAGCAGGCTACCATCACGTGCGAGGCGGAAGGGAGCCCTCCTCCGCAGTACAGGTAAATTAGCACATCAAAGTTACATCCCCCTGCGAGCCTCCTCGGCTCGACCGTCTATACGCGCTTCGGCTCCCGCATCCTCATCACATGGTAAAAATCCATTGCTGCTTAAGTGCTTGTGAATCTTCATTGCTCGCTTCCACGGAAATCAAAGACGGCACTGATAGCGTTGATTGCTATTGATTCGTTAAAGAACAACGTTTTCTGGACATAAATGCTGAAGAGAGATTACGCACCATCCAACAAAAAGACAGGCTTCAAAGAGCGACTGCTTAATTGAGCATCCATTTCTAATTGAAAAAAAGCTTATCTATCTCAGCCTAGGCTATGATGTAGAGTTAGAGTCAAGGCCACTGTGGTTGATGAATATGCCAACACCTCAGATACGAGTGAGGTTAACTTTATTAATGATAAGATTTAAGCCACGGTGTGGCTAAAGCCGATGATTTATGATATGGTGCACGGCTTAAGAAATCATTAGGAGAGAAAAAGGGAGATTCCAGTGACTCATTTGCACCGCAGATCCTTTGATATCTCCCCGGCTATTCCCCGGCGGTGCAGGGAGCCTGCCTGAAAATGGCAGCTGGCGGTGTTTTTCTGTGGTAGATTGTGTTTCGGAGCTTGGTCAGCACCATGTAGATGCACAGCAAGCAGGCGAGAGAGGCAATAACCTTGTGAGTGACATTCTGTTAAATGCTTACATTTCCTATAATGTGTCTGCGCTGAAAACATGGTCCAGGCACAGCAGCGGCGGGGTATCATTATACTTGTTGTGCAACCCGAGCTATCTCGGGGAAAGTCAGTTGAAATTGAAGTCGAAACCGTCACTTGCGTTATTCCACCCGCAACTTAAAGCATTTCTGACGTTCACTTGTGTTGTGGAAGAGGGTTTCTCTTTCAGGGTCTTTGTGCGGCAGAAGGCAGATGTTTTTAAGCAAAAAAAGAGCTCTGATAAATGGACTTTAGGCTATTTGCCAAGCACCAAACAGCAGACATAGTGATCCGTCTTCCATCCCTCCTCTGTTGCTCTTCATATTTTTTTCCCATTTTATTCCCCGTTAAAGTTTTTTTTTTTTTTTTAGGAGTTGTTCCTTATCTGAATCTAAAGGACCTAAGGCTTTGTGATTTGTGATATCGAATAAAATGAATTTGACTTGAATTAACTAGTGGAGCTTTTAGCAGCTGAAGTGACAGATATTATCAGGAGTAGGTGGAGACGGGCGTCAAATACTGATGCTTCGTCACGGCCGTTGGCGTTACCGATTCGGGGAGTGTGGTGACGTAGCTTTAAGAGCGAAAAGAGACTAATGTTCATCCATGGCGGGTAAATAAGCAAAAGTTTGCGAATACATTAGCTATATCAATTTATCAAGGTAATGATTAAATTTCAACTTGTTATGGAGTTGAGCCCAATTGGCCAAAAACAAACAATCTGATGCAGCTTTAAGCTCTTTGATTTTAAATTTCAAAATGTGATGCAGTCCAGTATAAAACTTTTTATTAGGCTACAAACATAACATTTGTTTTCGTATGATTTTTAATTAAAACACACTGTAAAATACGCACCATCCACTCTCAAGTAAATGTGGTGATAAAATACTTTTTTATTGCCCTTTCTATTGCTCTGATTTTATGTAAAGCTATTGTTTAACTTCATCCTGCTTCTCTCGTGAACCTTGTGTGGCTCCTCTCTTATTTTGTCCATTTTTAATGTATCCTCAGAGCTGTAGTACCTGGAGTTCACTAACTTTCCACCATTTCCGAACACTCAGCTTCTGCTCGGAGTGCAAAAAAACACATATATCCCACTCTGGCGATATTCATCTAGGTCAGTAGATCCACTGTTGGGAGTCAGAGCCCTCACTTATGAATAAAAAAAAAATCTGAAACCAGGGTTAAAAGGAAGAATTGATGTTTCAGTGAGCAAAGTCACCACTGTGGATTGACATTTCTGGTAATGCTTTTAAAGACACTAGATTTCTAACCTTAATCTTACTTTGAGGAAGGACTCTTATTTTTTTTTCAGCGTCATTTGGGTTGCATCAGTTTTTCTGACGCTGATCGTCCTTGGCGTGTTTCCCTTCGGGCGAGGAGAGGACTTCTTTTTTTTTTTCCTGATGATAAAATAGAAAGCATAAATTCTTGGCAATTTATTTCCCCAACACTGAAATTAGAACCTCACAATGTCCCGAGCAGACTGGGAAAAAAAAAAACCTGCCTTTAGGAAATGGTCACGCTGTGACTTTCACCAGTCTGCAAACTACGGGCCCAGACCCTGCAAATGAACAGTATTTGTATAATTAGATGTGCCAAGCGAGAGAGGGTATTACATTCAGAGCTCCACACTTAATTTCCTCAGTTACCGCAGCTATTAAGAAAAATTCATCCATTTGGTTTAATATCCATGGAAAAAATTAGGTCAGACAATATTGAATTTGTCAGAGAAGATGATGTTAACCCTTGTCAGGGAGCTACTGTAGCATCGAGGATATCAGTTCTCCCACAGTAGGGGGGGTTTCAGCTTCCCTGCATATCCTACAGTGATGAAATGTAAATAACATATTGAAATTATTCGTCACATATTATGTGAATCCAGTGGACAGTGGCCAAATGTGTATTGGATTTTCAGCACAGCTGCAATGAATTATAGAATAGCATGTAGTAATACCAGGTACAATATAGTATGGTTAAGTAGTGATAATGTAGGTTAGCATACATTAACAGACTGTCTTTCTTTATATGTAAAGAGGAAATATCATTGAATATTACACTATACAATAAACTTAAATATGTATTTTAATTTTTATACAAATTTTTCCTCAGTAGTCTGGGGCGGTCCATGTCAAAAATCCAAATTAAAGATCTTTATACACGGTATAGTGCAAGCTGTTCTCATACACCGTTAGTAGCTATACCAACGGCAAAAAGTAATGCACTGTAATTCATAATTTATATGTAATCCACCTTATTGTGAACCAGGAAATATAAAGAGCCATATAGACGGCGTATAGAAAGGAGGTCGGAGAGGATGGGTGGGTCAAAAAACACCAGACTTTTGCCAGGAGCTGTTCGTATCCCGTCTGAAACAAGAAGCCAACTTTGATTTATTTGTCACGTAACTTCAGTACTTAAGTAACGCCACTTCCGGGGTTATTTTAACCCAAACCACAATCTTTTTCTAAACCTTACTAAGTAGTTTTGTTGCCTAATCCTAACCAAGTCGATCTTTTCCAAAATGTAACTTTTATTTTGAAAAGACTGGAGCGGAAATTGACACATGCGTCACTTGTTGCTGGACATTTGCAGGGAAATGGAATAACGTTTCGTACGAAGAAATCATATGAACCGTAGTATGAGGATACGTTTTATAGTGTGTCTTTAAAGTACTATTTTGTTAGCAAAAAGAAGGAAAAAAAAGCTTAAAGGATGAGGCTGGTGTTATTCTATATTTTTCTCGCTGTCAAATCCCGTGAAAAAAAAACAACATATCAGATTATCAGAACGTCAGTCCGTCTGTGAATGCTAGCTGATTTCCATTTCTTGTGTGACTCTCACTTCCATGCCCATTGGTTCCTCCTGAAGATGTGAATATTAAATAAAATGGCTCACATATATATATATATATATATATATATATATATATATATATATATATATATATATATAGTTTAATTTGTATGAAAAAAAGGCTCAGTAATTCCCTAAAACAGCTGGACAATGTAGTTTTTAGCAAACAGGAGTACATAGCACCTTTATTGGGGACTATTTTCAGCAGCGGATTAATACACGTGATGCTATAGTGAGTATATTTAAAGTTGCAAGACGGTGTATGTGGGATTGAGTCAAAATAAACTGCAGCACTCATGTTCAAAGCAATAAAGGAACATGTCACTCAGCGTGACACAGTGACTCACTCATGTATTTTTAACAATATATCTTGAGCACAGGGAAATTCGGATACATCAGGATTTGGCTGCACAAAACATACGTGTTGGTTTTGGTCTTTTAATGGGATTGATTGACAGTAAAAAGAATAAATAACATTGCCAACCTTATCCCATAAATCATTACCAGGAACTGTGTCAGAGACTGTCAAGTGCTTTATAGGCTTTACAGACGCATCACGATCCATCATAAAAAAAGACCCAGCAGACCAGAATGTGATGCAGACTGGCATTCAGGAAAAAAGCAGAGAACAGCTAACTGAAAAAGGACGAGGGAGAGTGGAAACACCTAAAATGTTAAATAGAAACTTCCCCACATAATTTCTCCTCTAATACTGAAATATAGTGACATTTAACATTGATATTAAATATGAGAGTAGAGAATACCAGGTTGCCGTTTGTGTTTAAGCTCACAACCCTTTGCTAGTTAGCTTCGTATCGTCTGATTTTGTTTCCATCACCTCGATGCTCCCCTCCACCTCGCCCACTCGCAGACACCATGAATATATGAGCGGGAACCCTGACAGTTGTTCAGTTGACAAATAGTCCAGTGTAGCGCCAGAGCACACTCCAGGGCTCCGAGCGGTGCTTTATGAATACACCTGTCACTGTGTTTACTATGAATCTGCTGTAACACAGGATCAAGGGCACAGCAGTGATTGGAAAGGGGGAATAAAAAAGTGCTCTGGCTGGTGTCTGCTATCATGTAATGTGACTTCGGGCAGATGTATGACTCTACCTTTGTTTACGGGTCGGTTCAGGGTAACAGGAACATAAATAGAACTGGGAGGGTGTGATTAGAAGATGTTATTTTCTTTCCAGTTGCGGCATAGAGCCAGATAACAGGGCGGAATCTGGAAATTGTTTCAAAAGGAATCGATTTTTAACTTTTGGAGGGTTACATGACCTCTTACAGGGTGAGAAAATCCTATGACCCTTCGGCCAATGGGATAAACTGAAAGAAGGCCGGCATGTGGTCTTAAAGGAGCAGTGTGTGACATCTGGCTGCATCTAGCGGTGTGCCAGGCGTGTAGAGAACTACGGTTGCCGATGTGAAAACGCGAATGGCCCTATGCTACACACTGGTCCTTTAAATAGAAGTAGATATATGGACTTTGAATCATTTACTCTGTTGGCGCTTGATGAATTTGCTTTTATTTATATATTTGACTTTTACTTTGAATAACATCATCATACATCCAGACTATAAATCGCAATTGTAAATGGTATTATATCTATATATATCTGTTGCTAAGTGTTTATTACTGCATGTGTATATGTGTGTGCACATGTGCTATATTACTGTTAATATTTCAGTAACTCTGTAGGTCTTTTTAAGCTGATTCACACGCACACATACACACACAAACACTCACACTGATACAGGCTGGTTGTAGGAATATTTATCGTGTTACATTTGGCTTGAAAGCCAAATGAACATCAATTTATTAAAAAGCAGCAGCAATAACCTACTAAACATAATTGTAGAGAGTACCCTGGTCAGCAGTTGGATTTCCATTATCAGCTCTAAGCTCTGTGTGTGTGCTCCTATGTGCGTGCTCCTGTGTGTGTGTGTGTGTGTGTGAACAGTATGCGGTCTGTGTGGTCACTGCCGTCTCTGTGGGTGTCTGGCCTGAAGGAAAGGCAGGTGAGCCAGTGCTGCAGTACAATCCCCAGTCTATTTGATGAGGAGACCTCATGCAAAATTGATGTGAACCTCAAGGTCATGGGGAGTTCATTCAGAGCATGCTCAGATCAGCCCGCGCCTGCAGCACACCGCGGCAAATAGCACTGTACTCCCGGAGTCTGTCGGACTTATACTGTAAAGCTCCCCCTCCACCTGATGTGGAGTTAGATTCAGTATGATTCACTTTGGGCTGCGCTAACACTAAGACCTCTGCTCTGCTTGCTGCGTCACCTCTCTGTTTTACTGATGCAGTGTGAGAGGGAATTATAATGGAGGATTCACACACACAGATACAGAGAAGAAATATTGCTATGATGGTTTCTGCTCATTAGCAGTAGCCACAAGTAGAAAACTATTAATCAATTAATGCTATAGTTGAATCTCCTCTATCCAAATGAGCAGGTATGGATTGTGGTTTTGTGGCTTATGACCACTTAAAACAAAGCAATGTCTACTTATGACCCCCATAACAGGTTATGGCTTTAATATGTTGTGAGCAGTTCTACTAACAAGATATTTTCCCTCTCAGATTGTGTAATTTAAATCACTTCAAGAGGACTGGAGAGGTGAAAATATCAACCCGATATCACGCCAAAGCGTGTAATAAACCCACCTGTCCACCAGAGGATAGAGTGTCAGTGTCACTCTTTGCCTCGAAGAGACGTGACTATGACAGGCCTGTATTTACATGCATTGCCAGCAGGGGGCAACAAAGCCACTGACTCAGGTGTAGGCAAGAAAACCACTTATTTTAAGCCCAACCATGACTAACTAAGTGCGTAAACTAAGTAAAACACGTACTGAAACATCGTAACATCAGTACGGCAAATGTCACTAATGTAACTTGCAAAACAAAACATGTGTCTCCTGCTTGAAAGTCCTGTGTTTGTTTGACCCATCTACCCGCCATAATGGTCTTTCTCACTTTATACTAGCTCTGAAATCAGACTTCTGTCACTACACAACACGTGATAAACATCACAGGACAACAGTCACTGCAAAACACTTCACCTTCCTACAGGTGTGTAAGATTCAGGTCTCGGCGACACAAAACGTGACACTGACACGCTTTCTTCCGGTGGAGAGGCGGGTCTATTACATGCTTTTCCGAGAGACTGGGCTGAAAATTATCCAGTATTTCAGGAGAAAAAAGCATTAGAAAGATTGGAGAAGTCAGTGGTAAAAAGACAGAAATCGTTCATTACATAGTTTTTTTGTTGTTTGAATGTCTTATGATAATTATTATAGTCTTCATAGTAGACTCAAATCATCCCAAGAAGTGTAGTGAATCAGTAGACGATGTGAGAGGGGATGCCATTCCCCTTGTTAATCTGCCATACCTATCCTCCCTCTCTCCATCCCCTAGCAGCAGAGAGAGAGTGCAGGGCCAGAGGGGTTGTTTAGTTGAATATGTTAGTCCAGTCTGCCTGCCTGTTTGTGCAATTTAAAATCTACACCGATCAGCCATCACATTATGATCACCTGCCTAATATTGAGTAGGTCCCCCTTTTGCCACCTAAACAGCCCTGACCCATGGAGGCATGGACTCCACTAGACCTCTGAAGGTCTGCTGTGGTATCTGGCACCAAGCTGTCAGTAGCAGATCCTTTAAGTCCTGTAAGTTGCGAGGTGGGGCCTCCGTGGATTGGACTTGTTTGTCCAGCACATCCCACAGATGCTCCATTGGATTGAGATCTGGAGAATTTGGAGGCCGAGTCAACACCTCCAACTCGTTGCTATCCACATGATGTAAAAGAAAACATGATTCATCAGACCAGGCCACCTTCTTCCATTGATCCGTGGTCCAGTTCTGATGCTCACATGCCCTCTGTAGGCGCTTTCGGCGGTGGACACGGGTCAGCACGGGCACCCTGACCGGTCTGCGGCTACGCAGCCGCATACGCAACAAACTGTGATGCACTGTGTGTTCTGACACCTTTCTATCGGAACCAGCATTTACTTTTTCAGCAATTTGAGCTACAGTAGCTCCTCTATTGGATCGGACAACACGGGTCAGCCTTCGCTCCCTGAGTGCATCAATGAGTCTTGGCCGGTTCACCGGTTCTCCTTCCTTGGACCACTTTTAGTAGGTCCTGACCACTGCAGACCAGGAACATCCCACAAGAGCTGCAGTTCTGGAGATGCTCTGACCCGGTCGTCTAGCCATCACAATTTGGCCCTTGTCAAAGTCGCTCACATCAACACATCAACTTCAAGGACAAAATGTCCCCCCCCTCCCCACTGCCAGGTGCCATCGTAACAAGATAGTCAATATTATTCACTTCACCTGTCAGTGGTCTGAATGTTATGGCTGATCGGTGTATGGCCCCAACCATGGCTCTGAAATATCAGTAAGATAGAATCCATGGCCCCGACCAAGGCTCTCTCTGTGCTGTGTATTGTTTAAGTCTGTGGCGCTGTCCGTGGTGCTGAAGTAGCAGACGAATTTGTTATTATGACTTCTAAACAATTACAGTTGACTTATAAACTTTTGCGTTTGGCTTTTTAATTAGGAGATCAATCACAGCATCATGGTGCCGTGTGTTATAACTGGTGGGAAAACACACACGGCCACACACAAATTTGAACATGTGCACAAGATTACTTTAAGAGAAGGCTGCATTTCTCGCTATAGTGTTTTCTGTTTTGCCCTTTTGGTATGAAGAGATTACAGCCCAGATGCTGTGTACGGTGTGTCATGCTGATGTTTCTTCACGTTTTCTGAGTGTGAAGGCTTACATTTTTTCACATGCCTATCGCTGTTACCATGTGGGAAATTTCGCTAGCGCGGGTTTGTTATTTTCTTCACACCTGGCAAATAATGACAACGAGTGACATGACTGCAATTAAATCACCCTTTAAATAGTTCAGTTAACTAAGAAGCCCTTTGCTTATTACTCCTTTTGGTCTTCACATCCACCTTCGCTGGGCGCACATGAAAAAGCCTAACAATGTTCCCCATGTCTACTACTGTAATAGCAGAGCCTGTCTCGTGTCTTTCTGCAGCAGGAGTAGGTAGGTGGCTTACTGATTGTGTCTGTGATGCAGAGACACACCATCACGCCCGACCAGCTGTCGGCTCCAGGGGTGTGTGATCTGTCCAGGCTGCCCACCTTCCTCTCCCATTACGTTCAATCATGCTGGGTGGCTGCAAGTTTAACTAGCTTCCCATCCTTTTCCATTTAACCTCCTCCTCTATCTCACACACAATAATCCTCCCTTTTTTCGCACAAACAGGGAAAGGACAATGCAGAATTCAAATGGACTTCATCAAAAAACACTTTAAATGTCATCATAAAGTGTGTTTTATTCAAAATGTTCGTTGTGCGTTCAATCAAAGATTGTGTTTTCATATACAGTATATTCTTAGAAACATAAGCTTTGTCATGACAAGTATTGTGCATAAGTAATATCATTGTTGGAACAGTGACAAAATCAGTCAGATTAAGTGACTGGCACAGACTGTTAGATGAATAATGCAAGCTACAAGATGAAAGACGGCTTCGTCTTTTGTAGTCTGTCAGGCAGGAGACTGGGGAGAGCCATGACTGGCTTTAAGTCTGCATGAAGCATCATTCTAACAGCCTGTTAGTTTGCCTGGGAGGGGAGAAAAAAATGATATTGATTTTTTTTCTCTTTATCATTGGAATTGTCATTTCACAGTCCTGTCACAAAGGCAGACTTGTAATAATTCTTTGTTTCTCAAATTCTATAAGGACCCGGAAAAGTAATTTTTCATCTGTGTTAATGTTCTGAGATAAAGTCCTGTTACCCTCCGCGCTCTCACAGGTATCACTCAGTTTGCATCTCCTCCAAAAGACGCGTCTGTCAGGCCGACCGGCTGTAGATTTCAGTGAATAACGCATAAAGTGTTTTCATCGTTCAGCGAGAACATTATTCAGTGTTTTGTCTCTGTTGGTAGCTGTGATTAATAGCTGTCACTTCCGGAACCGCGCTCGCATGACAAAGTATCTCGTGACCTTTCTTTGAAGGAAATGGTCTGTAGACAATGCAATATGAAGGTGTCAGAAAGCAATAAGTCAGAAACACAAAGGCACAAACATGAACTAATTAGAAAGCACTGAGAGAGCGCATAACTCTGGCAAGGCGGCACAGTCCTTTACATTTGGAATTGTAATAGCACAAAATGTTAAGGCGTTTCTAATCTGGATCAAAGTCTGCATTGAAATGGGATTTTTTACATTTTTTTATTCAATAAGTGCAGCAATTCAATACGAGTCTAGAGCCATGCTAGCAGCTCTGTGAGGCTGTGTTTTGCCACAGTGGTGCTTTGCTAATGTCAGCATGCTATCACTATCATAATGTCAATGCTAAAATTCTATGTACACAAACATGATGCCTCGTTAGGTATGATGAAATCGACATGTAGTAAACATAACGTTAAAATAGAATTTTAGTCAGTGCTGCATTTCAAAATAATGTCTTGTTCATTTTTCTCTTGATACCGTTCACTATACCGGCAATTTCATCTGTTGCCGTTTAAACTGGCGCATACGTACGTCTTGAACTGTTGGTCTGCGGGGCCGGGGCCACGCTCTCCGGCCCTGCAGGTCGATGAATCATGATATTTCACTCTAAACCACAAATATTAACCTCATAGTGGCGCTAAAATAAAAGTCAGGAGATTACCAAAGGCATTAGGATACATCCTCTGAAATGTCTGTCTGAAATATCTCAACAACTATTGGATGGATTACCATAAAAATTCTGTACAAAGTGGTGGACCAACCGACAGATCGACATTGCGATTCCTCTAGTGTGGCAAAAAATAAAAAAAATTAAAAAAGCTGCTTCTCTCCGTATGTTTTGATGTTTTGACATGGAATTTTGTGTATTCTTATTGCACAAACCCACTTGTTCCTTAGCCCATTGCCTAACAAGTGTCATTGGAATCTGTTAACAGTTTTCACATATTCTGCTAGCAGACTTACAAACTGGACCAGAAACAAAAACCTTCTTAGTGGAAGTAATTAAAACTGAGATGAAATAAAACCCACTTCGCCATGCAAGTGGGAGAAAAATCAATACTCACCACAGCAGATTTGCTCAGTTTTGGAATTTTGCCTGCATTAGTAGAAAACATACATACACATGAATGAAGTGGTGAAAACTGTGAAGCCATCTCTGTCCTCACTATCAAGAAATGTTTTCTTTCTCCCTTACTCGCTATAAGGGATATTTGCAACATTCTGATTCCTCTGTTAACAATACCGAATGCTTCTCTTATTACTCACCTTTTATCTCCTCAGCATGATGCGACCGATCAAATCGATCTCTGTGATAAACACTGTGAGCGTGCATCTCCAGGGGGCTCAGCCACTGATTGTGTTTGCGTTTCTCCAGATGGTCACTAAACGGAACACTCATTGATCTGGGGAATGACTACCGGCGTCACATGTCTGGGGGCAGCCTGATCATTAGCAACCTGGACAAGGACCAAGACACCGGGGCGTACCAGTGCACGGCCTTCAACGCGTGGGGGTCCATCGTCAGCCGCAGAGCCAGCCTGCAATTTGCATGTAAGTGATCCCGCAACCGCTAACACGTTCCTGGCACCACTCTGGCACAGTTATGACATTCTGGCACATCTTTGTATCTGCTGTATATCAGTCTGACGAGTGTGTAACACGGTTGTGGCCAAGGCCTTCTTCTTTTTCTTTTTTTTCATTCACTATTCCGATTTCTCATTTAGATTGCCTGAGAATAGATTTTCGAGAGGGGAGATGGTAATCGAATGAAATGTCAGATGCAACAAACACTCACAGTGGGTGAGGCGGCTTCTGACTTCCTCTGAACTCCATTGATTCTCATTAGTGGTTCCAGCTCTGACAGCATCTATGCTCAGTCCGAATTGACTCATATTTTGCCAAGTGATACGCCAGCCCCTGTGATCCACTCTCTAAAAGGAGGCGAACACAAATAATGCGTAAGAAGTGTTTGCATCTTTGTAATCACCAGCCACATCTTTATGCATAGTATATGCAGCAGATTGTGAGTGGATCAGACAGTGACAGGCTGTGTGTGCTGCTCTGTCAGCCTACCGCTCAACAGACAAAAGGCCGGGCTGGAAAGTGATGCTGCGGAGAGTGGGATCCTATACAGTACCTTCCAGACATGGCACTGTAGAGGCACCTCTCCTCTCTTGATCAAGCCTGCTGACTATTGATCATGTCCCAAGGATAGAGAGCATTTCACTTCCTCTCAGGAGATGGACTGCCATTATCCCCATAGCCAGTAATGAATCTTACTTGTGGGGACCGGGTGAAGAGCCGAGCTGCTTGACATTTATTGTCTTGCCTAATGCGCAGTGAGGGAGGTCTCGGAGATCAGCATGGCTGATACTCTGCTTTCCCGTGTAATGAGGCCACTGCCCTAAGATAGAAATGTCATGCCTTCCTTGCTGCTTTGCTTGCCTTCAAAATTCAGCTGCAACCACTATAAGCTCACTTGTCCTCCCACAGCTCACAATAAAAACAGCTGAAATGATGCATAGAATGAAACGCAAAACTGCAATTGACAGCATTAACATATAAATACCCTGTATCACTGATGAGTTCATCTTTTTCAAACTGCCTTGAAGAGAAATCCAGTTTCATACAATCTGGGTCTTATTTTCCGAGGTTTGGTAATCGTCATGGGTTATGTTAGCATCGTACTTGTCAAGATGATTGCTGAGATCCGGGAACGTGGCGACATTGGCCTTCTGCTAGTGCACATTAATGTTTCTCTACTGGCCCTGTCCTCTCAGTCCCGCTCGGCTCAGACTACATTGAGATAACGTCACGCACATAAAAATATGTATTATTTATATAAACTTTAATCATTTCAAAACAACTTGTGATAGAAGGAGTAAACGTTGACCTTGTTGGCGGTTGGAGGTGTCCTGTCAACATCGTTCATAATGGCAGTTTATGCGGATAAATGCTTTTTAGGCGACAGGATATTTTCATGTAGTACCACGAGTAACCACTGGGGAAAGTTAACAGCAAGACTAACGTCTTGTTTCTGTATTTGGTACCAGGTCTTTTTCTCTATTTCGTTTTCCACTGCGGATAGTAGCCCCTCAGTGTAGGTGGGTTTTTTTAGCTGATCACCATAGCGACGCCGCATGAAACTGACGTGACATCATCCTCAACGCCACACTGAATCCTTTCATCGGCAGCCAAACAGACGACCGTCTGCACTTCGTCAATAGTATGGCGTAGTGTGCAGTATAGTTTCGCAGGCTGTCATTTTTTTTTTGATTCTGGGTCGAGTCAATAAAAAAATTGCGGTCGCCATTGACGGCAGCTTGGCTATTTGAAAATGGTTGGCTAGTGCAGGATGTCCCGTGTCACGCTAGTGATGATTCTCTCTGACCAATCAGTGGTCTGCAGTGTTTTAACTCCACCTTTTAGTATCAGCTCAGCTCGCTTGGAACCTCAACCGAGGTGATACCAAAACAAGTACCAGGTACTATCCACAGTTGCCAATGGAAAATAAAAAAGAACGAATCAAGTTGAGTGATCTTGCCGTGACCTACAATGAAATGGAAATGTGGCATACGTTGCCAAGCAGTATCTAGCTCTCTTAAAACATCCAAGCAGTTTACAGACCAACATCCTGGTTCAACTTTGATCTATTACGAACAGTTTGCTGGTGTAGTGAGGAATCAGCATTTTATGTACATTCACTTTTAGTTTTACCTCCAAATAAATGAGCTGAAAGCTGCATTAATCATTTATGTATATTAACAATAGGTCGAATGACTGTGTGTGGTGTGAAATGTGTCCCTTATGGTGACATACCCACAAAAAAAAAACTGACTGTGCAATTCACCTCAGCTCTGTGGAGCCCTTTAGCATCTTTCAGCTCGCTGTTTGGTTTTGTCGTACGGCCCTCAACTGTCCTGTTTGCTTCAGTCTCAGCGCTCTCATCAGTGTCATCGCCAGCAGCTGGCAGCTGTGTTAGTGATGATAAACCCACTGAACACCACCTGCATCAGCACCAAACAACAGAGAGACACAGTTAGTCACTAGCTGGTGAACATAGTGGAACATTTAGGAGGAAAAAGAGCCAGATAGTTCCTTGGAGAATCGGTGGAGACCAAAAACAGAGCTAAAAGAGAGTACTTATTGGACTTATATTTGTTGCAAGAAACACAGCTCCAAAAATAAATGATAGTGTTGCTGCATGTACTGCTGGATGTCTAAATAAGCAACTGTTTGCAAACACCATCTCACCGTAACACCATAATAAACGCCATATCAGCTTTTTCAAGGTGATAATGTGTCACTGTTGTGCTAACAGCAGCTCTTTAGAGGCCAAAAAAAATAAATGAATACTGCTTTAAATAGGCTGTTGGCTTGTTTACAACCTGTCTTGTTGTCTGAATGCTCAATTTTGCTCAATGATGTCACCCATTTCCCAATTCTCAGTAATTGCTTTATTGTGCCATCATAAGGGATGGAAACAATATCCAAGTAAGAAAATAAGACCCGAGTTGTAATAAACTTTTTTTTTTAGATAGCAAACATAAATTGAGATTGCTGCATTGTGGGGCCGCTGCAGCTTTGCTCAAGAACACTGCTGGTCACAATATATAACGGGGAATGTCTATACGGCGGCGCCATTGCCCAGACCAATCATCTTCGAGCCGTAATGGTTGCTCTCTGTAATCTCTAGGCCAGCCATTCTTTTAGGGAAGAGACAGATTCTGCTTACAAAAGAATCACTGCAGCTACAGTGAGTTTGGCCTCCAGCTCTCAGAGTTACAGTGTGTGGTCAGTTCACTCCAGTGAAGCCCATTATTCTTCTGCTCAGAGGCCAGAGAAGACAGAAGTGTATCCCCTCCAGCACTGTGCCCTCTTATTTGCCATTTTGCACGATCTTGGCGAAGTAGTCATCCTTTACTCGTCCACAAGTCATTATTAGCTCTTCGATTCACCGTTATAATTATTAACTCCTGTTATGCCGGTGCTTTTCAAATCCTCCGGATATATGTATGTCACTCCTCCTCCTCTGAATCTCCAGGAGATGGACTCTGTATTCACTAACGCAGCCTGATGAGATCAGAAGGACGTCGTCTCTGTCTGTATTTTGAAGTCAGCCATCTCCTCCTGTGGCCTCCTCGGTGTCCTACCGTGACTTGGCTCTGTTTGATTCCACTGCGGTCATCAGAGAGCTGCTCATTAATCTTACCAACACTCTGTCCCACTTCTCTCCATAATCTTCCTCCTCCTAATTTCCCTTATCGGTCACACTGACTTTCTTTTGTTTGTGTTTGGAAGGCTTACTCTAGGCTGTTAGCCAGAGGGTGCAGACAGAGTACAGAGCGGACTGCGGCAGCTTCCCTCCATCAGTCATGAAGCCAGGGGTGGTTTATCATCCCAGGTTTAGGTTTTGTCTGCCAGCGACTGCTCATTCATTTGCAAAGGGATAGATTGTGCTGAGAGTATTGATGGGGAAGCTAATGCTTTTAAGTGTAAGATTACACCACATTTAATAATGATGTTACTTATTGCTGCTGCTGGCACCGCAAACTGTCATTTGTCATGCACACACCCCCGTGTTTGCTCAGTCCGTGTACAACGTTTCCCCCTCTCCCCCAGCCCTGCTCATTTTATCCCATTTCAGCCTAATCTCTTCCCAGTGCTAAAGTGTGGTGTTGCAGTGTAAACATCACCAAGTCAGGTCCATCTATTTCATCAGCAGCCCGGATGCCTTTGAAAGTGTCGGAGGCTGTCAGGAGGTGTCCCAGGGCAATCAATGATGCCCTATTAAAGTCCCAGTGCTCAAAATGTAACATCAAAAACATGTCTCAGTAAATCAGTGAAGGGAGTTTGGGAAAACGTATGTCTACTACTTTCAGAACTATCCTTTTCAAAGAAAATTGAGAATATAGACTACATTAAAAACACACTCTCTGTCTGATATTCAGCGCTTTTTCGGCTGCGGTGTAATTTCATGTCAATCTTATTTGACTCATCAGATCTTGATAACTTCAAAACTCAGACGGTGAGGAGTGCCGTCAACGTCCGCGAGGGCCAGGGAGTCGTTCTGTTATGTGGACCACCTGCGTATTCTGGAGGTAAGTTTGCTCTCTCTCGCTCTCTCTCTCTCTCTGGGTATGCCGCTTTCGTGCCTCTTATTTGAACATGACTCATAACGAGTGGTATAAATCCCTCCCCTCGTTTCACATGGCAACCTTTGATAAAGGATTACTCCCTTACTCCTAACTTAATCTGTTTTTACACCCATTTATGTGTACAGTAAATATGCTCTTAATAACCATCTCCTTATGTATTTCATACTGTACTACTAAGTAAATCCCTACTTGTGTGTTTCTTTCCTTATTCTGTCTATTTTTCGAATTATCTCCACCATGCCTAAGCCTGTGGGGAGATCATGCGTTTGGTTGTTTGTGTGTGTGTTTGTGTGTGTGTGTTTATCCGTCTGTCTGTCTGTCCACGGCTAATCTCGCATACTACTGGACCCAACAACCTAATCTTGTCTGTGCACATTTATGACTGTATGCTCAAGGACCTTTTGTGGTTGGGGTCAACATTTTTGAAAAACCTATTTTATTGACAGTTTCATACCGTCATTGACTTCTCACTCTTCACCCCTTTTAACCGTCCGCAAATGATCAACAACTGCTTCAGTAGCAAAAGGCGTTTCCGACAATTGGCTATAGGCTAAAAACAAGCCTCACCTAGTCTGTTGCAGGCCACATTTTGGCCTTTGTCGTGGCTCTAAAACTGACATCCGTTGAAAAGTTTGTTCTCATTTTGAACGGCAGCATCTTCAGATTGATTGTCGATGTTTTGATCCACTAAAGTAAAGCACGACAGGAGATGAATTAATCCGCATTTTTGTTATCTTCACTGCCATCTTGACTGTAAGGAAAGCCAGGAGGGACAATTGAGTGAGATCCAACTCTTCTTTGTTTGGAAGGAGGGAGACACACCTGGCGAGATCTGCACTCTACTGAGTGCATTTTTCTAATTACAGCCATGTGTTTCTCAAATTAGTGTGAAAGGACTAGTTTGACATTTTGGTATATACGCTTATTTGGTTTGTTGCTGAGAGTTAGATGAGAAGATACCTCTCTCATGTTAGTCCGTTAGACGAAGCTAAAGCCTGTAGCCAACGAGCTTAGTTTAGCATAGCACAAAGACTGTAAACAAGGCACCTGCAGGTGCAAAACGTGAGACGCACCACAGCGCCTTTTTGTTGCCCGATCAGACAGAGCGTTTTTTGCAGTTTGCTGCGTCTTTGTAGTTCATATGTTGCTAGGCAACCACCAAATGAGTGCTAACGTTACCCTAATTACAAACCATGAACTGTATGCAACCCAAATGTGGTAATAGGACAGTTTAAATTAATGACAACAACTTACAACTTACCCAAAATCGAAAGAACTGCACTAATTTGCCTCCTGCTCTTTTCTGTTCCGATCATGGTAAATATGGTTGGTAAAGACATATAAAGCTCCGGGTATTCAGCAAAAGTCACCACAATGAGAAAAAACACTAAAGACATCAGGCGCTGTTCCGCACTTTTTCAAGTCGAGGCGTTCAGGACGCTCCTGTAAAAACACAAGGTATACAGAGGTGGTCCTCTTAACGACCCTAAAAGTAGTAGTTGTTACTTCTTTCTTACGGGTTAAACAAAAGAGATGTTTCAATTAGT
Organism: Sebastiscus albofasciatus; assembly: GCA_916701655.1. Taxonomy (NCBI): domain Eukaryota; kingdom Metazoa; phylum Chordata; class Actinopteri; order Perciformes; family Sebastidae; genus Sebastiscus; species Sebastiscus albofasciatus. Next base: position 189,096 of record CAKAOI010046709.1, read on the forward strand.
GAGTTTTAGAGGTGCTAATAGGAGGATTTTCCTTCCCAGTCTTTATGCAAAGCTAACCAGCGGCTGGCTGTAGCCTTGTAATCATGCACTAAACATTCAAAGAAAGATGGTTTAATTGTTCAACTGAGAAGCCCAGAAATGTATTCTTTAAATAAGAGGCCACAAATAGGAGATAAAGACGCAGCCCGCTCAGCCCCACCTCTCTGAGGACACGGACAATGGCTGCTGCCTATCTTGTCTCCCTCTTGATACAGTAGCTTGCACATTGGAACAACCAATTCCCTTCACAAGAGAACAGTTTGTAGCGCAGTGCATTGTACAGCTGGTCTATGGGATAATGGGTCAGAGTACTCTGTGTGAAATACAGTTTGACAGCTTTCCTCTGACATAGGCCCAGGCTTATATGCGGTTGGCTGCTGTAACCGTAACACTATTGTGTTTTTTTTTTCTTCACATATTCAGAAGTGAATGAAAGTAAAGCAGATCGAGCTTGCTGTCCCTTTTCTTCCCTTCTCGCCCTGTTGCTCCCTCTCTGGCTCTCCCTTTTTCTCTCCTTTCCTCCCCCTCTTGAATTCTGAAAGCATCAATTTGCTTCGTAACCTTGAACTCCGCTGAACTTTATCTAACACCTGCTGCAAAAAAGCACCTTCTCATTTCACTTTGTTGACTCCGAATTCTGCAAAAAGCTTTTTCCACCGCTGCCACATTCATCATCACATCACCCAGACACGACCAATTAAATACAATCTTGTCACAAGCAGTTGTTAATGTGTCACATTTGCGCTCCGTCGTCGACATTTGTTTACTCAAAGGCCTTTTTTTTAGTGCATAAGTCACTTTTTCTGTTGCAAAAAAGCCCTTATGTTGTATTTCCACTGCTCACTTGACTCTCACTGCTCATTACAGCCACGTAGTTCAGATGGAGGTTATGCTGACTCTGAACTTTGTTGCTCCTGCTTGCCTAATCAGATGGAGGTTTGTATCTGCATCGCTGCTCCCAGCTCGGACGCTCGATCCCATCCAGAGCCGCGTGGCTCGCTCCCTCGGGAGGGGGGGGTTGTTCATCGGATATGATTGACAGTCATTGCATACACCTTTTGACTCGGCGCCCCTCACCTCAGAAGCGGTAGATTACACAGAGCATCTCCTCGCTACTTGCAAATCTGTGCAGCGCGCGCTTCTCAAAATGACACAGTAATTCATCATGGCAGGCTTCTCTTTTCTTATGGTAGACCTGCAGTTTGTGAACGGGGCATCACAGCATGTTCCCACTTCCATAAGTCAATCCATCCATCCCTCAACCCACACGTCCATTCGTTCGTGCCTCCCATGAACCGACCAAGTCACTCAGGGACCCGGAGAATGGAGGCCATGTGTCAGGGGAGGGCCACTGACGCGCTGTAATCCATTTTGTTTCGCTCCCTTTCCTCGGGTCTCCCATTGCTTCTGCACTGATAGCTATTACATTTGCCCCGTCCTGGTATATCTTCCCAAGGAAACTGAGATAAGAGAGGGAAAATGACGTGATATGCTAACATTTTTAGGCCACAGTGGGGTATCTTCTTTCAGTTCATCCGCCCCAGCCATAGAGGTCGATTTATCTAATACTGTATGTGTGGAATCAGTCTTGAAAGAGCAATGACAAAGGACCAACACTGCTCTAAGTTTGATTGTTTTTTCTTCCTATTCCAGAGCTGACGTTTGCGTGGATCTTCAATGAATACCCGAACTTTGTCCAACAAGACAGTCGTCGATTCATCTCCCAGGAGACCGGCAGTCTGTACATCGCCAAAGTGGAGCCCTCAGACGTTGGCAACTACACCTGCGTGGTTAACAACACTGTGACGAGAGAGAAGGTGCTCAGCTCTCCCACACCGCTGGTCCTCAGAAGTGACGGTAAATAACTTGACAACTTAACTGACATTGGAAATAATCCATATATGTTACATCTTTATTTCAGCATATTTCCATCTGTGGTTGCGAGTGGTTATTTCCCAATTTTGTGTTCCATCTAGATTAAAACTGCTTAATTTAGTTGAAAAGAGATCAGTATTTCAGACCTCTACATTACTTATTATTATGATAACATAATTGCAGTTTTCCAGTATTGCTATGATGATTTAAATTGTGGTTATTTTCCATAAATTAATATCTATTAAACAAGATGTGATTGGGCTAAGCATAATCACAAGTGTATTTTGTTTCTGCATGAACAGAAGCAGATTAAATGCAACTGCTTTTTGTTCAAACCAGTCAATCAGAGCAAATTCATCACCTTAGTAAACGTACCTGATATTATGTAGAAACATTTAGCTATTTATCCCTCTTTTTAGTGGTTTACTTGACATTATTTAACACTATTCAAATATATTATAGGCCTAATATATGAAGTCACACCTGACAATGTTTTGATATGAGACTGATGACACCTAATGATACTGTCGACAGCTCTACACTTAAGCTGCTTGAGCTAATGTTAACGTTAGCTTAACATGCTGACAGTGCAGACAGCTTCCCAGCTCGGAATATTGGACGTGTCAATTTGAGCCACAGCAAATTCATTTCAGAGAATATATTTTAACAAGATGGTAGGACCTGCTTCACATTCACTCATTTAAATTCTAAAACCATTTGTTATATTTGTTGTAATTCTCATTACACCCTGACAGCCATCAATAAATCAAATGCTCTGACAAAAAAAAAAAATCCTGCATTTTGGTGAATTAAATATGCACCAATTTCACCACTTTTTTTGCACCGCTATGGCAGAAATGTCTTTATTTGAAGGAAAAGACCAAATTCAGGCACCAGGTGACAATTCAATTCATTGGATCCACAAGTTTCAGCTTTCCAGTCATACCCAATTTATGCAATTCCAAGACTGTCTAGGGACCCCTGGATGAAGAAATATTCAAACTCACCGTTTTAAAATAGGCAAAAATAACACATTTATACTGCATTCAAAAAACTGCATTGGATTATCATAAAGTGTGCATGTCTGTAAAGCGGATAGAACCCATTCTCATTCACATATCTTGAGGTCAGAGGTCAAGGGACCCCTGTGAATATGACCATGCCAGTTTTCCCTCACCAGAATTGAGCCTTATTTAGCCTCCTTCCTGACATGCTAGCATGACATGGTTGATACCAATGGTTTGCTTCTTAGGTTTTCTAGTTTCATATGATACCAGTATCATGACTCTAGCTTTAAGACTGAGCCCGCTACAGCCTCTTAAAGACAGTAATGTTGGCCAGGATTACTACAATCCCGCAGGTCTCAGAGGGTTTGATAATTACTTTTTAGGGGTGATGAGATGAAATTTAGGTGTGCCTGAGCATCCCTAAAAGAGTCTAAAACCATCACTGTTCCACAAGCTGCTAACTTGACAGCTGGGAGTACTAACAATAGCCATGTCCGTTGTTCATTATGTGTTTACGTGCATAATGGTAATTTCGGGGGAGTGTCTTTGGAGGGAGGCCTGAAGGGACGGGCTGTTAGTGTTGCCGTCTTGGTGACTGTTGGAGCTAGTGCTGCTAGCTACTTTCACTGGAAAAGAGTTGAAAACACCGGGCTGGGCTTTTCGGTTGGATAATTTGTAAGATCAAGTGTACTCTTTCAAGTTTCTCAACATTACCAACCCTGGTTTTAAACACTTAGAAAAGCTTATAAACCATTCAGAAGAACAAGTTTTGGGTGACCAGGTTGGCTGGTATTTATCCTCCTCCAGCACTTTCTGGACCACAATCTGTATTAATGATTAACATTTACAACTTAGAAGAAAATGAAAACCTCATAAACATTTACAGCATCAGTGGATTTGCAAAAATTATAACTGCATTATTACAGAATACACCGACCAAATGGATTCTTCACAGTCAGGCAACCCAGACGTTGTTGTTATTAGTGGCTTATAACTAATCAATAAAGCCTTAAAGAATGTGTTAACAATTAATAAAGCCATTGATTAGAGCGTGGTACAGGGTTCACGTCAGTTCTTCAGATGTGAGCGTCTCTTTTCATCCATTAGTCAGAATTATCCGACCTTTGGTTTGAAGCACAAAATGCGAAACTGTCAAATCTTTCATGAGCTGAGTTATAGTTTGAATTACTGTTGACGTTTCTATACAGGACAATGTCACAAATCATTACTAACTAAACACGGAGATGAATATAGTTTGCGTTGTTTGTTGAAGGAGATGCACTTCTGTATTCTGCATGTTCCCTACGCTGGGTGTAAAGACGCTAACACTTACTTTTCAAAGTCTTTAGTGACCTTTAATCTGAAAACATGCACAGGTCCCCAAATCAGCTCTTGCAGCCAGACTGCGGGGTTGTACTTGGTAATAGTAAAGGGCATGCTACTATCACTGTGAAGGAGTCTGTGACCCGTTCCAGTGATGTGAATATAAATAAAGTCATAAGTGAAGTCACATTGCCACAGGTGATAAATCGCTACTAAGCAAGTCTTTTTCCCTGATGTGTTCTCTGAATCTTTTATAAGCCACCTCTTTACCAGCCCTTCAGTGGTCACTCTTCTCGCTTTGTATGCATAAAGACTTGCTGTGTCACTGCTCTCTCTCTTTGATCCGACACGTGTATAATGTGCGCCGTTAATCATTGATGTAAAGAGCTTGTCTTCTGTTGTCTCCCTTTCGTAGGAGTAATGGGTGAATATGAACCCAAAATAGAAGTTCATTTCCCTGATTCAGTTCCAGCTGCGAAGGAATCGGTGGTGAAACTGGAATGCTTCGCTCTGGGAAAGTAAGTCAGCCTCGTCGTGTGTGTGTGACATAATCTGTAGGCTCATTCGTGCTTGAATTAGTGCTACTCAAGATGATTTAGGGATGCACAAGCGTAACATTACTCATTCTCAGATTCATCAATCCAGAGAGGAGAGCAAAGGGCCACAGCATGACAAGACAAGGGAGTGGAAATCAAAGTTCTTTTAAGAGCTTTCTGAAATCAGGGCAATCACAGTTTGATTTGTAGAGAACAATAACTCACAAGGCTCTTGCTTCAGCTACTTTTTGTTCTGCGCTTAATCACACTTTGATCAGCGCGACTGACAGTTGCCATCATGGGGAACTTTTTTTTTTTTTTCTCTGTTTCGCCTCTCTTGCAGCCCCGTCCCAGAAATAAGCTGGAGGAGAACCAGCGGCGTCCCTTTCCCCAGCAAAGTGAAAATGAAGAATTCAAACGCCGTCCTTGAAATCCCTAATTTCCAGCAGGAAGACGCCGGGACGTACGAATGCGTGGCGGAGAATCGGCGAGGCAAAAATGCTGCACGGGGTCGTATTTCATTCCATGGTTAGTGAACCGTCTCAAATTGACAGAGAATGCGGCGAGATGTGGGAACAAATGTGTGTCTTGTATCTGTACTGAAAACATGCATGTGACCAGCAGCTTTAATCTCATTCGTTTGACAGGAAACCTATTTGTCTACAACGTGCGGGGGCATAATGTTACCATGAAATTACAGCACAGGCTCCAGAAAAAAAGTGAATATTATTTCAGAGGCCCCAAATTTCCAGTCAATATTCAAATCAGTTTAGCAGCCTGTATTATACTGAATGATAATCCACTTTAAACTTTGATGATTTAATGCAAGGCTGCTTTAACGGCTTCATGATTTCCGATAGCACTCTTTGCTAATCCACTGCCTCTATAATTAAAAACACACGTTTGAAGGTAATCCTCTCATTTATTCCAAGCTAAACCTCACTGGCTCCAGACAATGACGGACACAGCTCTGTCCATCGAGGAGAACCTCTTGTGGGAGTGTAAGGCCAACGGAAAGCCTAAACCATCCTACAGCTGGCTGAAGAATGGGGAGCAAGTGTCGGCTGAGGTACGGAGATATGTTTGACTTCTCACTGTAACACAGATGACGTGACGTAATGAATGCAGATGTTTCCATTTCAATTAGTGACACCGAATCGTGTAAAATGTACAGCTTAAAAGATGAACTGTGAACGTAGCCTGTTCCGGATGAATGCATGCTCTGTATCAGAACTGACTTTAGATGGCTAGAATCGACCTCTCATCCATTTTCCACTTGCTAGGTAGAACTGCTGTTCATGAAATTCAAGGGGTACTCCAGCGATTTAGAACTGTGCTTTCATAATGGTGCAGGCAGATTTAGAAAATCATGACTTTTAGGGCCCATTCACACCTGGTATCTGTATCTGTAGGGATTATGTAGACAAGGACATCTAATTGCATTGTGATCTGATCTCTATATGCATTCATTTTCATATCACCTTTTGTGTGGAAAGACTTGCTAGCTACTGCTACTACTTGTAGCTTTTGTTTGGCTTGCTTGAGCTAACAGGAAGAGGTGGAGTTTGGTGACCTTTCAACTTCCTGGGTAGATTTCTTTCTTCAGAATGGTCACGCCTGGTGACCAATGGTCAAGACCTCCACATGTAGTCTGGACTATATGATCATATTCTGATAACAATGCATTTTGATCCCTAACATGCTTTTCTACTTATCTAAGATATCCAGGTACAAATTACAAGTTAAGGCGTGGTGTTAATGAGGGTGTGTTCAGACAGAACGTGAGGCGAATCTTGTGAGATTGCATAGATTGCGCTCAAAAAGAGAGAGACTGGAGGGAAATTTCAGAGTTGTGAGTTCGGTCAGCGGCTGAGCTGAACTCCAACGCACACAGTCGGTTAGCTTACAGCTAACTACAGTATAGTTGTTTGGGGCAAATAAACAGCGGTCAAAGTTGCACAAATGACGTGAATGACTGCTTTCTGTCTGAACCAGGCGGCAACCTCCGGCTCTTAAAAGTGAAGCCAGTGCTGAAGTGCCTTAAACTCGCATTATTTCTAACAACCAGCAGGGGGCGACTCCTCTGGTTGCAAAAAGAAGTCTGATTGTATAGAAGTCTATGAGAAAATGACCTACTTCTCACTTGATTTATTACCTCAGTAAACATCATAAACGTGAGTTTATGGTCTCAATCGCTAGTTTCAAGTCTTCTTCAATACAGCATGATGTTCATTTAGTAAATTATGGTCCCATTTAGAGTCAAATAGACCATAAAGCAGGGGATATTTTAGGGCGGGGCTACCTTGTGATTGACAGGTCGCTACCACGGGGTTGTCCGGTCTGAGTGTTGTCCGTGTTTTTTCATCTTAGAACTTTAAGTTCCAGTTCATGAACATTCATTCTAGCATTTTGGTGCCCTAAAAATGTTTTATTCAGCGCACGGTTGTACTTAGCTCCACCCTTTCATGTCACTTCTGGTTCAAAAAATTCCAAACTCGAGGCTCCAACGCCGTAGTCCACAAAACAAAGGATGACTTCACGGTGACTACATCCACGTCTTATATACAGTCTTTGGTCTGAACACACCCTTCGAACTCCACACCCCGAGTCTTTTTGACCCAAGTTCTTTGTAAAAAAAAAATGAAGTCTCCGAGACCAAGATGATATACTCAGGTTTTTCCGAAACTCCCAATCGGACCCAGAGAAAACATTATGTGACTGTAACTGCCAAATATACCAAATATACAATATGTGTAAAATAGGTGTAGTGCCCCTTTAAATCAGCAAATGAAACAAAAGAATGAAAAAAAAATGTAATTATCTGTAGAAACACAGATGTAAATAGATTTGATTCACTGTGAAGGTTAGCAGTGTTTACGCGCTAAGGTGACTTTGTTTCTCACTAATATGTTCTATTTCACTAAGCTCCAGCTTTATAAATTGGGTCTATAATTAAGATAGCCCTGCGAGAAGCCACTCCCCCCGCAGCCTCGAAGATCTCAGACTCGCTCATCGGGTTAAAAATCAATCTCAGTCATCATCCGAGCTGTCTTCATAGTTTTTCCAGCCGAACAACCACAGAAAATAAATTACTTTTTAATACGCTGCTGGTGCTGTTGTCAACATTGCTTCTCTTCGGTGTATCTAAGATGCAGGTTAGCAGCTTCCACCACTGCCCACTCATCTCGTTCCCCCATTCCAAGCAGAACATACGTAAAATGCCACAAGGCTCTTTAAGCTTTTTCCTCTCTCTTTCCCACTCTCTCCTGCTGTCCTCCTCCCTTCATGGTGCACCAGTAATTGCTGCTGCGCTTTTGGACATAATAGGCTGGCCTTGCAATGGATATGCAGAACTGTTTCTCTTTCCTCCTCAGGGCCGGGTACAAATCGAAAATGGGGCCCTCTCCGTAGCCGCTGTAAACCTGTCAGATTCCGGGATGTATCAGTGTGTGGCTGAAAACAAACATGGCATTATTTATTCCGGTGCCCAACTAATGGTGTTAGGTAAGATTGCATCCCCTCCCTCTGCTTTTATCCTGCTTATCTGTCTGTGCGTTTGATCATCTCCTAAGATAAAAAACCAGCAGCCTGCTATAGCTCTCCTCAGCAATCAGTCTGCAGACTCATTTGATGTCACTATGGGCTCTGCCAGCAAAAAAAAATATGAATCTGATGGAGTGTCTCATTTTACTTTCTGTCGTTTCATCATATTGATTTGGATACTACAAACGCATTGCTTTGTGGCATTGTGCATGCTTTCTCATGTAGATGGGGTATTGATTTATTTGCAAAGCTTTGATGACTTCCGTCTGACTGGCTCGGTGAGAAATTCAATTCCGTCTTGATGCATGTGATGACACTTGGGGGTCCAAATGATGGGCTGACAAAAATGTGATGATGAGTGTGGACAACTGCTGAAAGTTGCGCCGGTTGGAAGCTTGGTGAGGTGGTGGATGATGTGTGTAGCGTTGAAGGGGTGGGTCCATATCGCCTTGAGCTCAATAGGCATTTCTGATGAGCTCACGCTGAGATTTTGAGCCGAACTCGCTGAAAGCTGAGGGAGAGTCAATCTCGATACGGCGTGGCTGATCTGTAAAGATACAGGTTGCCTATATTTGTTTTAATCTCATGCCTTTTTTCTCTGCTCCTCAACATGCAGCTTCACCTCCCAGTTTCTCCAAAAGTCCATTAAGGGCCTTGCTAAAAGCTCGCTCAGGCAGCGAAGTCACTCTTGAATGCAAGCCCCAGGCCTCGCCCCCAGCAATTAGCCTGTGGAAGAAAGGGAATGAGATCCTGCAGAGAACCGAAAGGTAGGATAAAAGTCCAAGTGCATATTCCTAACAGCTTTTATTCACACTCACTGAGGGCCGACTTGTTTGAATTGTGTATTTGCGATGTGTGCAGATGCATAGGAGGAAAGGCTAATGAGGAGAATGAGAGCAGGAAACCCACCCACTAGGAAAAATTGCACATGGCTAATATACTGTTTGCATGTGAAAAATAGCTCGGTGTGAGGGATGAAGATGCCAGCTGGGTGGTATCGACACTGCGCGCATGAAATGTTTAAGACCATCAAAGATTCTCAAATGGAGTCGCTGCTGAAGATAAAGCTTTTTAGATAGAGGAAGTCAAACTGGAGCTGTTGTTGCACCTGT